>JAMKPZ010007541.1:0-13136 GCA_024699675.1 Amphibolis antarctica
TTGCTCATATGGGAATGTGTCATCTATTGGTGAACTAGAAAGAAATGAAGCATCCAACCAAGACATATGATTTGCCACAGTGTTTTCACAACGTCTCTTATCTTTAATTTCCAAATCAAACTCATGTAACAACAAAATCCTTCTTATAAGCCTTGGTTTAGTATCTTTTTTAACTAACAAATACTTAAGTGCTGAATGATTACTGTAAATGATAGTGTAAATGACAGTGTAACTGCCTATTAGATAATTCCTAAATTTTTCTAAGGCAAATACTACTACCAGAAATTCTTTTTCCGTTACACTGTAATTAATTTGTGTTTCATTTAATTTCTTACTAGCATAATGAATTACTCTTGATAGTTTATGTAATTTCTGACCCAAGACTGTACCTAAAGCATAGTCTGATGCATCGCACTATAATTCAAAAGATTGAAACCAATCGGGTGCATAAACTATAGGTGAAGTGGTGAGGGCTTCTTTTCGAAAGTCAAAAGTTTTCATGCATTCCTCATTAAAATCCAATTGTGTATCTTGAATTAATAATTGAGTTCAAGATCATGCAATTTTACTAAAGATTTTAATAAATCTTCTATAAAAACCGACATGTCCTAAAAATGCTCTTATATCTTTAACTGTTCTATGAATTGGTAAACTAGAAATTAATTTCACTTTTGCTTTGTAATCTTTCATACCTTCAGCAAAAATAATATGTATTAAAGCTATTCCTTGTTTAACCATAAAATGGCATTTTTCCCAGTTTAATACTAAACTTGTAGGCAAGTAATTAGCTATATCAGCATACCATTGGCAAGAATTTAGCATAAACAATTGCTCATATGGGAATGTGTCATCTATTGGTGAACTAGAAAGAAATGAAGCATCCAACCAAGTCATATGATTTGCCACTGTGTTTTCACAACGTCTCTTATCTTTAATTTCAAAAACAAACTCATGTAATAACAAAATCCATCTTATAAGCCTTGGTTTAGTATCTTTTTTAACTAACAAATACTTAAGTGCTGAATGATTAGTGTTAATGATAGTGTTGACGATACTGCCTATTAGATAATTCCTAAATTTTTCTAAGGCAAATACTACTACCAGAAATTCTTTTTCAGCTACACTGCAGTTAATTTGTGTTTCATTTAATTTCTTACTAGCATAATGAATTACTCTTGGTAGTTTATGTAATTTCTGACCGAAGATTGCACCTAAAGCATAGTCTGATGCATCACACAATAATTCAGAAGATTGAGAACAATCGGGTGCATAAACTATAGGTCCAGTGGTGAGGGCATCTTTTCGAAAGTCAGAAGTTTTCGTGCATTCCTCGTTAAAATCAAATTGTGTATCTTGAATTAATAATTGAGTGAAAGATCAAGCAATTTTACTAAAGTTTTTAATATATCTTCTATAAAAACCAGCATGTCCTAAAAATGCTCTTATTTCTTTAACAGTGTGAATAGGTAAATTAGAAATTAATTTCACTTTTGCTTTTTCATCTTTTATACCTACAGCAAAAACAATATGTATTAAAGCTATTCCTTATTTAACCAAAAAATGGCATTTTTCCCAATTTAATTCTAAACTTGTAGCCAAGTAATTAACTACATCAGCATACCATTGGCAAGAATTTAGCATAAAAAAATTGCTCATATGGGAATGTGTCATCTATTGGTGAAATACAAAGAAATTAAGCATCCAACCTAGACATATGATCTGCCACAGTGTTTTCACAACGTCTCTTATCTTTAATTTCAAAATCAAACTCTTGTAATAACAAAATCAATCTTATAAGCCTTGTTTTAGTATCTTTTTTAACTAACAAATACTTAAGTGCTGAATGATTAGTGTAAATGATAGAGTAAATGATACTGTAACTGCCTATTAGATAATTCCTAAATTTTTCAAAGGCAAATACTACTACCAGAAATTCTTTTTCAATTACATTGTAATTAATTTGTGTTTCATTTAAGTTCTTACTAGCATAATGAATTACTCTTGGTAGTTTATGTAATTTCTGACCCAAGATTGTACCAAAAGCATACTCTAATGCATCACACAATAATTCAAAAGATTGAGACCAATCGGGTGCATAAACTACAGGTGAAGTGGTTAGGGCTTCTTTTAGAAAGTCATATGTTTTCGTGCATTTCTCATTAAAATCAAATTGTGTATCTTGAATTAATAATGGAGTGAAAGGTCAAGCAAATTGTGTATCTGTGAATAGGTAAATTAGATATTAATTTCACTTTTGCTTTGTCATCTTTCATACCTTCGGCAAAAATAATATGTATTAAAGCTATTCCTTGTTTAACCATAAAATGGCATTTTTCCCAGTTTAATACTAAACTTGTAGCCAAGTAATTAACTCTATCAGCATACCATTGGCAAGAATTTAGCATAAACAATTGCTCATATGGGAATGTGTCATCTATTGGTGAACTAGAAAGAAATGAAGCATCCAACCTAAACATATGATCTACCACAGTGTTTTCACAAGGTCTCTTATCTTTAATTTCCAAATCAAATTCTTGAAATAACAAAGTCCATCTTATAGGCCTTGTTTTAGTATCTTTTTTAACTAACAAATACTTAAGTGCTGAATGATTAGTGTAAATGATAGTGTAAATGATAGTGTAACTGCAAAAACAATATGTATTAAAACTATTCCTTGTTTTACCATAAAATGGCATTTTTCCCAATTTAATACTAAACTTGTAGCCAAGTAATTAACTATACCAGTATACCATTGGCAAGAATTTAGCATAAACAATTGCTCATATGGGAATGTGTCATCTATTGGTGAACTAGAAGGAAATGAAGCATCCAACCTAGACAAATGATCTGCCACAATGTTTTCACAAGGTCTCTTATCTTTAATTTCCAAATCAAACTCTTGTAATAACAAAATCCATCTTATAAGCCTTGTTTTAGTATCTTTTTTAACTAACAAATACTTAAGTGCTGAATGATTAGTGTAAATGATACTGTAACTACCTATTAGATAATTCCTAAATTTTTCTATGGCAAATACTACTACCAGAAATTCTTTTTCCGTTACACTGTAATTAATTTGTGTTTCATTTAATTTCTTACTAGCATAATGAATTACTCTTGGTAGTTTATGTAATTTCTGACCCAAGACTGTACCTAAAGCATAGTCTGATGCATCGCACAATAATTCAAAAGATTGAAACCAATCGGGTGCATGCACTATATGTGAAGTGGTGAGGGCTTCTTTTCGAAAGTCAAAAGTTTTCGTGCGTTCCACATTAAAATCCAATTGTGTATCTTGAATTAATAATTGAGTTAAAGATCACGCAATTTTACTAAAGATTTTAACAAATCTTCTATAAAAACCGGCATGTCCTAAAAATGCTCTTATATCTTTAACTATTCTGTGAATAGGTAAATTAGATATTAATTTCACTTTTGCTTTGTCATCTTTCATACCTTCGGCAAAAATAATATGTATTAAAGCTATTCCTAGTTTAACCATAAAATGGCATTTTTCCCAGTTTAATACTAAACTTGTAGCCAAGTAATTAACTATATCAGCATACCATTGGCAAGAATTTAGCATAAACAATTGCTCATATGGGAATGTGTCATCTATTGGTGAACTAGAACGAAATGAAGCATCCAACCTAGACATATGATCTGCCACAGAGTTTTCACAACGTCTCTTATCTTTAATTACCAAATCAAATTCTTGTAATAACAAATCCATCTTATAAGCCTTGGTTTAGTATCTTTTTTAACTAACAAAAACTTAAGTGCTGAATGATTTGTGTAAATGATAGTGTAAATGATACTGTAACTGCCTATTAGATAATTCCTAAATTTTTCTAAGGCAAATACTACTACCAGAAATTCTTTTTCAGTTACACTGAAATTAATTTGTGTTTCATTTAATTTCTTACTAGCATAATGAATTACTCGTGGTAGTTTATGTAATTTCTGACCCAAGATTGTACCTAAAGCATAGTCTGATGCATCACGCAATAATTCAAATGTTTGAGACCAATCGGGTGCGTAAACTACAAGTGAAGTGGTCAGGGCTTCTTTTAGAAAGTAATAAGTTTTCGTGCATTCCTCATTAAAATCAAATTGTGTATCTTGAATTAATAATTGAGTTAAAGATCTAGCAAATTTACTAAAGTTTTTAATAAATCTTCTATAAAAACCAGCATATCCTAAAAATGCTATTATATCTTTAACTGTTCTGTGAATAGGTAAATTAGATAATAATTTCGCTTTTACTTTGTCATCTTTTATAGCTTCAGCAAAAATAATACGTATTAAAACTATTCCTTGTTTAACCATAAAATGGCATTTTTCCCAATTTAATACTAAACTTGTCGCCAAGTAATTAACTATATCAGCATACCATTGGCAAGAATTTAGCATATACTATTGCTCATATGGGAATGTGTCATCTATTGGTTAACTAGAAAGAAATGAAGCATCCAACATAGACATTTGATCTGCCACTGTGTTTTCACAATGTCTCTTATCTTTAATTTTCAAATCAAACTCATGTAATAACAAAATCCTTGTTATAAGCCTTGGTTTAGTATTTTTTTTAACTAACAAATACTTAAGTGCTGAATGATTAGTGTAAATGATACTGTAACTACCTATTAGATAATTCCTAAATTTTTCTAAGGCAAATACTACTACCAGAAATTCTTTTTCCGTTACACTGTAATTAATTTGTGTTTCATTTAATTTCTTACTAGCATAATGAATTACTCTTGGTAGTTTATGTAATTTCTAACCCAAGACTGTACCTAGAGCAAAGTCTGATGCATCGCACAATAATTCAAAAGAATGAAACCAATCGGGTGCATAAACTATAGGTGAAGTGGTGAGGGCTTCTTTTCGAAAGTCAAAAGTTTTCGTGCATTCCTCATTAAAATCAAATTGTGTATCTTGAATTAATAATTGAGTTAAAGATCATGCAATTTTACTAAAGATTTTAATAAATCTTCTATAAAAACCAGCATGTCCTAAAAATGCTCTTATATCTTTAACTGCTCTGTGAATAGGTAAATTAGAAAGTAATTTCACTTTTGCTTTGTCATCTTTCATACCTTAAGCAAAAATAATATGTTTTAAAGCTATTCCTTGTTTAACCATAAAATGGCATTTTTCCCAATTTAATACTAAACTTGTAGCCAAGTAATTAACTATATCAGCATACCATTGGCAAGAATTTACCAAACACAATTGCTCATATGGGAATGTGTCATCTATTGGTGAACTAGAAAGAAATGAAGCATCCAACCAAGACATATGATCTGCCACAATGTTTTCACAACGTCTCTTATCTTTAATTTCCAAATCAAACTCTTGTAAGAACAGAATCCATCTTATAAGCCTTGGTTTAGTATTTTTTTAACTAACAAATACTTAAGTGCTGAATGATTTGTGTAAATGATAGTGTAACTGCGTATTAGATAATTCCTAAATTTTTCTAAGGCAAATACTACTACCAGAAATTCTTTTTCAGTTACACTGTAATTAATTTGGGTTTCATTTAATTTCTTATTAGCATAATGAATTACTCTTGGTAGTTTATGTAATTTCTGACCCATGATTGTACCTTAAGCATAGTCTGATGCATCACACAATAATTCAAAAGATTGAGACAAATCGGGTGCATAAACTATAGGTGAAGTGGTGAGGGCTTCTTTTCGAAAGTAAAAAGTTTACGTGCATTCCTCATTAAAATCAAATTGTGTATCTTGAATTCATAATTGAGTTAAAGATCAAGCAATTTTAAAAAACTTTTTAATAAATCTTCTATAAAAACCGGCATGTCCTAAAAATGCTCTTATATGTTTAACTGTTCTGTGATTGGGTAAATTAGATATTAATTTCACTTTTGCTTTGTCGTCTTTTATACTTTCAGCAAAAATAATATGTATTAAAACTATTCCTTGTTTAACCTTAAAATGGAATTTTTCCCAATTTAATACTAAACTTGTAGCCAAGTAATTAACTATATCAGCATACCATTGGCTAAAATTTAGCATAAACAACGGCTCATATGGGAATGTGTCATCTATTGGTGAACTAGAAAGAAATGAAGCATCCAACCTAGACATATGATCTGCCACGGAGTTTTCACAACGTCTCTTATCTTTAATTTCCAAATCAAACTCTTGTAATAACAAATTCCATATTATAAGCCTTGGTTTAGTATCTTTTTTAACTAACAAATACTTAAGTGCTGAATGATTAGTGTAAATGATAGTGTAAATGATACTGTAACTGCCTATTAGATAATTCCTAAATTTTTCTAAGGCAAATACTACTACCAGAAATTCTTTTTCAGTTACACTGTAATTAATTTGTGTTTCATTTAATTTCTTATTAGGATAATTAATTACTCTTGGTAGTTTACGTAATTTCTGACCCAAGATTGTACCTAAAGGATAGTCTAATGCATCACACAATAATTCAAAAGATTGAGACTAATCGGGTGCATAAACTATAGGTGAAGTGGTGAGGGCATCTTTTCGAAAGTCAAAAGCTTTCGTGCATTCCTCATTAAAATCAAATTGTGTATCTTGAATTAATAATTGAGTTAAAGATCAAGCAATTTTACTAAAGTTTTTAATAAATCTTCTATAAAAACCAGCATGTCCTAAAAATGCTCTTATATATTTAACTATTCTGTGAATAGGTAAATTAGATATTAATTTCACTTTTTCTTTGTCATCTTTTATACCTTCAGCAAAAATAATATGAATTAAAGCTATTCCTTGTTTAACCATAAAATGGCTTTTTTCCCAATTTATTACTAAACTTGTAGCCAAGTAATTATCTATATCAGCATACCATTGGCAAGAATTTAGCATAAACAATTGCTCATATGGGAATGTGTCATCTATTGGTGAACTAGAAAGAAATTAAGCATCCAACCCAAACATATGAACTGCCACAGTGTTTTCACAATGTCTCTTATCTTTAATTTCCAAATCAAACTCTTGTAATAACAAAATTCATCTTATAAGCCTTGGTTTAGTATCTTTTTTAACTAACAAATACTTAAGTGCTGAATGATTAGTGTAAATGATAGTGTAAATGATACTGTAGCTGCGTATTAGATAATTCCTAAATTTCTCTAAGGCAAATACAACTACCAGAAATTCTTTTTCAGTTACACTGTAATTAATTTGTGTTTCATTTTATTTCATACTAGCATAGTGAATTACTCTTGGAAGTTTATGTAATTTCTGACCCAAGTTTGTACCTAAAGCATAATCTTATGCATCACACAATAATTCAAAAGATTTACAACAATCGGGTGCATAAAGTATAGGTGAATTGGTGAGGGCTTCTTTTCGAAAGTCAAAAGTTTTCGTGCATTTCTCATTAAAATCAAATTGTTTATCTTGAATTAATAATTGAGTTAAAGATCAAGCAATTTTACTAAAGTTTTTAACAAATCATCTATAAAAACCAGCTTGTCCTAAAAATGCTCTTATATCTGTAACTATTCTGTGAATAGGTAAATTAGATATTAAATTTCACTTTTGCTTTGTCATCTTTTATACCTTCAGCAAAAACAAAATGTATTAAAACTATTCCTTGTTTAACCATAAAATGGCATTTCTCCCAATTTAATACTAAACTTGTAGCCAAGTAATTAACAACATCAGCATACCATTGGCAAGAATTTAGCATAAACAATTGCTCATATGGGAATGTGTCATCTGTTGGTGAAGTAGAAAGAAATGAAGCTTCCAACCTAGACAAATGATCTACCACAGTGTTTTCACAACGTCTCTTATCTTTAATTTCGAAATCAAACTCTTGTAATAAGAAAATCCATCTTATAAGCCTTGGTTTAGTATCTTTTTTAACTAACAAATACTTAAGTGCTAAATGATTGGTGTAAATGATAGTGTAAATGATACTGTAGCTGCCTATTAGATAATTCCTAAATTTTTCTAAGGCAAATACAACTACCAGAAATTCTTTTTCAGTTACACTGTAATTAATTTGTGTTTCATTTTATTTCTTACTAGCATAATGAATTACTCTTGGTAGTTTGTGTAATTTCTGACCCAATATTGTACCTAAAGCACAGTCTGATGCATCACACAATAATTCAAAAGATTGAGACGAATCGGGTGCATAAACTATTGGTGAAGTGGTGAGGGCTTCTTTTAGAAAGTCAAAAGTTTTCGTGCATTCCTCATTAAAATCAAATTACGTATCTTGAATTAATAATTGAGTTGAAGATCAAGCAATTTTACTAAAGTTTTTAATAAATCATCTATAAAAACCAGCATGTCCTAAAAATGCTCTTATATCTGTAACTGTTCTGTGAATAGGTAAATTAGATATTAATTTCACTTTTGCTTTGTCATCTTTTATACCTTCAGCAAAAACAAAATGTATTAAAACTATTCCTTGTTTAACCATAAAATTGCATTTCTCCCAATTTAATACTAAACTTGTTGCCAAGTAATTAACAATATCAGCATACCATTGGCAAGAATTTAGCATAAACAATTGCTCATATGGGAATGTGTCATCTATTCGTGAACTAGAAAGAAATGAAGCATCCAACCTAGACAAACGATCTGCCACAGTGTTTTCACAACGTCTCTTATCTTTAATTTCGAAATCAAACTCTTGTAATAACAAAATCCATCTTATAAGCCTTGGTTTAGTATCTTTTTTAACTGACAAATACTTAAGTGCTGAATGATTAGTGTAAATGATTGTGTAAATGATACTGTAACTGCCTATTAGATAATTCCTAAATTTTTCTAAGGGAAATACTACTACATGAAATTCTTTTTCAGTTACACTGTAATTAATTTGTGTTTCATTTAACTTCTTACTAGCATATTGAATTACTCTTGGTAGTTTATGTAATTTCTGACCCAAGATTGTACCTAAAGCATAGTCTGATGCATCACACAATAATTCAAAATATTGAGACCAATCGGGTGCACAAACTATAGGTGAAGTAGTGAGGGCTTCTTTTAGAAAGTCAAAAGTTTTCATGCACTCCTCATTAAAATCAAATTGTGTAACTTGAATTAACAATTGAGTTAATGATCCAGCAATTTTACTAAAGTTTTTAATAAATATTCTTTAAAAACCAGCATGTCCTAAAAATGCTCTTATATATTTAACTGTGAATAGGTAAAATAGAAATTAATTTCACAAAAATAATATGTATTAAAGCTATTCCTTGTTTAACCTAAAATTGCATTTTTCGCAATTTAATACTAAACTTGTAGCCAAGTAATTGCCAATATCAACATAACATTGGCAAGAATTTAGCATAAACAATTGCTCATATGGGAATGTGTCATCTATTGGTGAACTAGAACGAAATTAAGCATCCAACCCAAACATATGAACTGCCACAGTGTTTTCACAACGTCTCTTATCTTTAATTTCCAAATCAAATTCTTGTAATAACAAAATCCATCTTATAAGCCTTGGTTTAGTATCTTTTTTAACTAACAAATACTTAAGTGCTGAATGATTAGTGTAAATGATAGTGTAAATGATACTGTAGCTGCCTATTAGATAATTCCTAAATTTCTCTAATGCAAATACTACTACCAGAAATTCTTTTTCAGTTACACTATAATTAATTTGTGTTTCATTTTATTTCATACTAGCATAGTGAATTACTCTTGGTAGTTTATGTAATTTCTGACCCAGGATTGTACCTAAAGCATAATCTTATGCATCACACAATAATTCAAAAGATTTACACCAATCGGGTGCATAAAGCATAGGTGAATTGGTGAGGGCTTCTTTTCGAAAGTCAAAAGTTTTCATGCATTCCTCTTTAAAATCAAATTGTGTAACTTGTATTAATAATTGAGTTAAAGATCAAGCAATTTTACAAAAGTTTTTAATAAATATTCTATAAAAACCTGCATGTCCAAAAAATGCTCTTATATATTTAACTGTTCTGCGAATTGGTAAATTAGATATTAATTTCACTTTTGCTTTGTCATCTTTTATACCTTCAGCAAAAACAAAATGTATTAAAACTATTCCTTGTTTAACCATAAAATGGCATTTTTCCAAAGTTAATACTAAACTTGTAGCCAAGTAATTAACTATATCAGCATACCATTGGGAAGAATTTAGCGTAAACATTTGCTCATATGGGAATGTGTCATCTATTGGTGAACTAGAAAGAAATGAAGCATCCAACCTAGACATATGATCTGCCACAATGTTTTCACATCGTCTCCTATCTTTAATTTCAAAATCAAACTCTTGTAATAACAAAATCCATCTAATAAGCCTTGGTTTAGTATCTTTTTTAACTAACAATACTTAAGTGCTGAATGATTAGTGTAAATGATAGTGTAAATGATACTGTAACTGCCTATTAGATAATTCCTAATTTTTTCTAAGGCAAATACCTCTACCAGAAATTATTTTTCAGTTACACTGTAATTAATTTGTGTTTCATTTAATTTCTTACTAGCATAATGAATTACTCTTGGTAGTTTATGTAATTTCTGACCAAAGATTTTACCTAAAGCATAGTCTGATGCATCACACAATAATTCAAAAAATTGTGACCAATCGAGTGCATAAATATAGGTGAAGTGGTGAGGGCTTCTTTTCGAAAGTCAAAAGTTTTCCTGCATTCCTCATTAAAATCAAATTGTGTATCTTGAATTACTAATTGAGTTAATGATCCAGCAATTTTACTAAAGTTCTTAATAAATCATCTATAAAAACGAACATGTCCTAAAAAAGCTCATATACCCTTAACTGTTCTGTGAATAGGTAAATTAGATATTAATTTCACAAAAATAATATTTATTAAAGCTATTCCTTGTTTAACCATAAAATGGCATTTTTCCCAATTTAATACTAAACTTGTGGCCAAGTAATTAACTATATCAGCATACCATTGGCAAGAATTTAGCATAAACAATTGCTCATATTGGAATGTGTCATCTATTGGTGAACTAGAAAGAAATGAAGCATCCAACCTAGACATATGATCTGCCACAGTGTTTTCACAACGTCTCATATCTTTAATTACCAAATCAAATTCTTGTAATAACAAATCCATCTTATAAGCCTTGGTTTAGTATCTTTTTTAACTAACAAATACTTAAGTGCTGAATGATTTGTGTAAATGATAGTGTAAATCATACTGTAACAGCCTATTATATAATTCCTAAATTTTTCTAAGGCAAATACTACTACCAGAAATTCTTTTTCAGTTACACTGAAATTAATTTGTGTTTCATTTAATTTCTTACTAGGATAATGAATTACTCTTGGTAGTTTATGTAATTTCTGACCCAAGATTGTACCTAAAGCATAGTCTGATGCGTCACACAATAATTCAAAAGATTTAGACCAATCGGGTGCATAAACTATAGGTGAAGTGGTGAGGGCTTCTTTTCGAAAGTCGAAAGTTTTCGTGCATTCCTCTTTAAAATCAAATTGTGTATCTTGAATTAATAAATGAGTTAAAGATCAAGCAATTTTACTAAGGATTTTAATAAATCATCTATAAAAACCAGCATGTCCTAAAAATGCTCTTATATCTTCAACTATTCTGTGATAGGTAAATTAGATATTAATTTCACATTTGCTTTGTCATCTTTTATACCTTCAGCAAAAATAATTTGTATTAAAACTATCCCTTGTTGAACCATAAAATGTCATTTTTCCAAATTTAATACTAAACTTGTAGCCAAGTAATTAACTATATCAGCATATCTATGGCAAGAATTTAGCAAAAACAATTGCTCATATGGGAATGTGTCATCTATTGGTGAACTAGAAAGAAATGAAGCATCCAACCTAGACATATGATCTGCCACAGTGTTTTCACAACATCTCTTACCTGTAATTTCCAAATCAAACTCTTGTAATAACAAAATCCATCTTATAAGCCTTGGTTTAGTATCTTTTTTAACTAACAAATACTTAAGTGTTGAATGATTAGTGCAAATGATAGTGTAACTGCCTATTAGATAATTCCTAAATATTTCTAAGGCAAATACTACTACCAGAAATTCTTTTTCAGTTACACTGTAATTAATTTGTGTTTCATTTAATTTCTTACTAGCATAATGAATTACACTTGGTAGTTTATTTAATTTCTGACCCAAGATTGTACCTAAAGCATAGTCTGATGCATCACACAATAATTCAAAAGATTGAGACCAATCGGGTGCATAAACTATAGGTGAAGTGGTGAGGGCATCTTTTCGAAAGTCAAAAGTTTACGTGCATTCCTCATTAAAATCAAATTGTGTATCTTGAATTAATAATTGAGTTAAAGATCAAGCAATTTTACTAAGGTTTTTAATAAATCATCTATAAAAACTACCATGTCCTAAAAATGCTCTTCAACTATTCTGTGAATAGGTAAATTAGATATTAATTTCACTTTTTCTTTGTCATCTTTTATACCTTCAGCAAAAATAATATTTAATAAAACTATCCCTAGTTGAACCATAAAATGTCATTGTTCCCAATTTCATACTAAACTTGTAGCCAAGTAATTAACTATATCTGCATACCATTGCCAATAATTTAGCATAAAGAATTGCTCATATGGGAAAGTGTCATCTATTGGTGAACTAGAAAGAAATGAAGCATCCAACCCAGACATATGATCTGCCACAGTGTTTTCACAACGTCGCTTATCTTTAATTTCCAAATCGAACTCTTGTAATAACAAAATCCATGTTATTAGCCTTGGTTTAGTGTCGTTTTTAACTAACAAATACTTAAGTGCTCAATGATTAGTGTAAATGATAGTGTAAATGATAGTGTAACTGCCTATTAAATAATTCCTAAATTTTTCTAAGGCAAATACAACTACCAGAAATTCATTTTCAGTGATACTGTAATTAATTTGTGTTTCATTTAATTTCTTACTAGCATAATGAATTACTCTTGGTAGTGTATGTAATTTCTGACCCAAGATTGTACCTAAAGCATAGTCTGATGCATGACACAATAATTCAAAAGATTGAGACCAATCAGGTGCATAAACTACAGGTGAAGTGGTCAGGGCTTCTTTTAGAAAGTCAAAAGTTTTCGTGCATTCCTCATTAAAATCAAATTGTGTATCTTGAATTAATAGTTGAGTT
>JAMKPZ010007543.1:0-11285 GCA_024699675.1 Amphibolis antarctica
TCATTTCTTAGCTTGAATGTGGTGGAACTTTCATTTAGTTTTGTTGGGTGAAAGCTTACCCAACAAACTTAGTCTATTGGGTTAACGTCTTTTTTCGGTTTTTCACCTTTGTTGAGTCAACGCTCACACAACAGACCAAGTTCGTTGTATCAATGTTATTTCAGCTTTGTACCTTCGTGAGGTGAGAGCTCACACACAATGGATTCAGTCCATTGTGTCAACGACCCTTTAGTAAATTTTGTTGGTTTATTTGTATCTAATTTTCATTTTTTATTTATTTAATTTTGGTTTTTATGTAATTTCTACTGTTTTATTTAATTTATGCTTTGTTATTTAATCTCCATTTTATTTAATTTTTGCTCTTATTAAGTTTCCACTTTTATTTAATTTTTACTTTTTTCATTTTGTTTTGCTTTTTATTCCTATTTTTATTCCAGCCAACAGATATTCCTTTCTAGACAAGAGGAAATTCCTCTAGACCCGGATGCTTTAATTTACGACAAGTTATAGAGTAATGAATCCATGTTCTCTTATTTTACGGAACTTTCATATATTTGACAGTACTTTTATTAAATCTTAACTCTTGTCATCTTATGATTGCCTTATTTTGCAGAACTTCCGTATGACTGATAGTACTTTCGTTAACCCTTGGCCTCCATCACTTACAATTGCTTCATTTTTGTTGTGTGAAAGCTCGCACAAAAGACTTATTCTGTTGTATCAACGCCTTCTTCAGTTGCCCACCTTCATGGGGTGAGAGCTCATAAAACAATTCGTTGTGTCCACATCCTTTTAGTAGATTTTGTTGGCTTGCTTTTATCTAACTTCCACTTTTTATTTAGTTTTGGCTTTTATGTAATTTCTACTTTTTATTTATTTAATTTCTACTTTTCTATTTAATTCTCACTTTTTTATTTATACATTTAATTTCTGCTTTATTTAATTTTTGATTTTATTTAACTTTTACTTTTGCTTGGTTTTTGTTTATTTATTTTATTCCTATTTTTATTCCAGCCAACAAATATTCCTCTCCAGGAGAGAAAATTCTATTGGTTCATAATTCGAAACATCAATCATTATAACGATTTTAGCCTATTACCAAAATAGAACTTTTTGGAACATAGTTCGAAACATTATTCGTTATTCTAATTTTCTCAGTTTTAGAAATAACGCACGAACAGATCTTTTCGGAATATGGTTTAGAATATCATTTGTTATTTCAATTTTCTCAATTCCAAAAATAACGCATAGACAGAACTTTTCAGAACATGGTTCGGAACATCATTTGTTATTTCGATTTTCTCAGTTCCAAAAATAACACATGGACAAAACTTTTTAAAATATGGTTCAAAATATGATTTGTTATTCCAATTTTCTCAATTCCAAGGTAATTCATTATTTCGATTTACCCCCATTCATTATTCCTTCGGTGCAACGTTTTTTCCCTCTTGAAATAAGGTCAAACACCTCCATGCCGAACATCCCACCTCAAGTCAACTGACACCATGCCTTCAGGAGGGAAGGAGCATGGGCGTGCCAGACTACGAAAACCCTTCTTACGCTGCTAGAACACGCGATGGGACTTGAAGGATCGAACTTCCCCCGTTGCACGATCTCTCACATGCATGCACCTCTGCTCATCCACGACTCTTGCAAGTCCGCCGACCATCATCGAAATCCTTTGACAAGTAAGGTCCCTCTTTTACCCCTCAAAATGCAAGCTTCAGTTCTTAGTATTGTATCAATTATGTCATCCAATTTTTTTTTCCATCATGCTAAGATCTCTTTTGTATTTTATCCATTATGAAACAATCTAATGTCAATGCTTAGATTTTCAAATTCGAACACTCCTTCCTCTTTTGCTTGAATGATATTTACAGCATCCTTTTGCAATGTGTTGAATTTAAGATTAAATGTTTCTTAAGTATTCATCAAGCATGAATACCATCACTTTAACCGCATTTAATTTTCACTTAAATGTTAAAACCCCAAACATCAAACCCTAATCGAGCAACCTTTTCTTCTTAGTATTAAACCTTAAAAATCAAAATGTCATCCTTTAAAACAAGGACAACTAAAGCCATTAGAGTAAAACCTCCTTTCATGTTTATTTTAGGTCAACCGACCCAACCTTTTTTATGCAACATTAAAACCCTAAAACAAATGATTAAAAATACCTTTTCCTGAAGCAAAACCCACATGGAAAATAACAAAGGTCAATTTTTAAATCAGGCACATAATGATGCCTAACACCTTCCCCTATGAATACCTTAGATCCTTACCCAAAATCTTGAAAGTCCTAAACCTTTTAGGCCTTGATCGGACAGTTAATGAGGTTTGCCTTAGGTTCAGATCTTTCACCCTCTTGTTTTCTTAGTTTTCAACGTAAAAATTAGGTGACGACTCCAAATCCTTGATTTCATTAGTTATCTTTGATTAGATAATTGGTCAATGGTTAGTTGTCAAAATCTAGGTCATCGAAAGTTGCAGACTGGCTTTCTGTAATTTCAGATATACATAGGACCCTAAAGTGGATTTTCTGTCTTCCTTGTCTCTTGCATATCTAAAGTCTAAGTAAGCAATGACTTAACAATGTCCCCGATTTGAATAGATTAAGCCCTTGCCTAGATTTTATTTGATGTAGGCAAAGACTCTCATCACTCCTATCTAATGGAC
This sequence comes from Amphibolis antarctica, assembly GCA_024699675.1. Classification (NCBI taxonomy): domain Eukaryota; kingdom Viridiplantae; phylum Streptophyta; class Magnoliopsida; order Alismatales; family Cymodoceaceae; genus Amphibolis; species Amphibolis antarctica. Next base: position 2,677 of record JAMKPZ010007543.1, read on the forward strand.
CTATTTAGGTGTCTACATGAATTGACTTAAGGTACTAATGGTGTAAGAGATATCAAGTCTCATGATAGTAAGATAAATGAGTTTGTCAATCAAACTCCTATATTTGCCAACATCCTTATGAGGGGTAAAGGATTCCACCCAACAAGAAGTATTTGCTTCATCAAGAGTAGCTTTCGGCTAACACCCAAGCTTGATTAGTTTCTTTCAAGATGTCCAAAGCATATTTCCTTTGAAAAAGTACCATGCTACTCTTAGAATATGCAATCTCAATACCAAGAAAGTACCTTAGCTTTTTCAAATCCTTAATGGCAAAATGTTTGCCAAGTATTGCTTTGTCAATTGGATACATTTAGTATCATCACCCATCAAAAGTATATCATCCACATATACAGGTAAAATGGTGCATCGACCCAACCTCTACTTGATGAAGATAGAATTGTCTACAATACATTTCTTGAATCTCTATAACATAAGAATCATGCTAAACTTGATGAATCAAGCACAAGAACTCTGTTTAAGACCATAAATGACCTTCTGAAAAAAACAAACATGGGTGGACTCCCCTTGAGCAACAAAGTTGGGTAATTGCTCCATATACACCTATTCATTCAAATCACCATAAAGAAAAGCATTGATAACATCAAGTTGTGCCAAGGACCATCTTTGAATGACTGCCAAGGAAAGAAAAATCTGGATGGAGTTGAAAGAGCAACCAGAGCAAAAGTGGTTTCATAGTCTAATCCATACATCTGAGTAAAACCACGAGCCACCAATCTAGCTTTGTAACAAGCTACACTACCATCCAAATTGCACTTGATGGCAAATTGAGGACGAGGGACCAATTGTGGACAAGTGCAAATTGAGGACAAGGGACCAATTGCCATGTGCCACGATCACGAAGGGCTTGCAACTCAAAAGCCATAGTGGAAGAGTGCATGTCGATAATCCATAGGTATAGATTCTAAGGAGATAGCAAGAGCAAAGCGTCGATAGGTAAGATTAAGGTGGGCATAGAACATTGGAAATAGAGTGAAGGGTAGAAGAATGGGTACCTTTCCACAAAGCAATAGGTAAAGCAAGGTTAGAAGGGACCAAATCTGCAATAGGAGTGGTAGGAACTTGTGGAGGAGCTACAACAAGGGTGTGACAATGCTAGTAAACCTGCAAGGGGGTGGCATAGTAGCAATAGTAGGTGGTGGCATCAAGACAGGAGGAGGGATCTTCGAAGCCACAGGAACAGGACATGACATAGGATCATCAAGGGTAGCAAATAGACTAGTAAAATAAGGAGTATCCTCAAGAAAGACAACATCAGTAGGGACGAAGTATTGTCGAGTAGGAGGGTGGTAATAATGATAACCCTTCTATAAACGAGGATATCCAAGGAAGACACACTTGATAGACCAAAGAGAGAGTTTGTCAAGACTAGGTGTGAGGTGTGAGATTTTTAACAAACGCAACACAACAAAAGACATGAGATGGCAAGGCAAAGAGATTACTCCTTGAGGAGAAATGATGTAAGGGAATATCACCCGCTAAAGATGAAGAAGGCATACAATTAATAAGATGATATGTTGTGACAACCACATCAAACCAAAAGTATTTAAGAATGTTCATCTCAACCATGAGTGCAAGCGCAACATCAAGGATGTAACGATGTTTACACTTAGTAACATCATTTTGTTAAGACATGTAAATACAAGTAGTTTGATGAAGAATGTCACAAAAGCACACAAAGATTGAACATCATAACGAAGAAATTCCAATGCATTATCAGTGCAAAAAACTTTAGGGATAACATTAAACTGATTTTGAATTTCATTCAAAAATTGTTTGAATACATGACAAAATGTTGATGATTCTTTAACAAGAAAACCCAAGACACATGAGAAAAATCGTCAACAAACGCTACATAATAATGAAATTTAGAGACAAATGTGACCCTTGAGGGGTCCCAAACATCACAATGAAGCAACACAAAAGGAGAAAACTCAAAAGAAATAGGACAACTTGAATAGGTAGTACAAAACTGCTTACACAAAATACAAGATTGACACTCAATTGGATAAACTGAAACAACAAGTAGGGAGACCCGAAACTTAGCAAAGGAGGGATGCCCAAGATGCCTATGCCATAAAAGTGACAAGGGTGTAGATGTAGATGTTGTTTCGGTTACCAGCTCATACACCCCCCAAACCAAGGGTGCATTTGTTTGCATCTACTTCTAACTCTAAGAGTGGATTGAAGTTTTTTTTGAAGCTGTGCAAACAAACGTACCATTTTTGATTAATGTGACATCTCCAAAATCCTAACACACTAGCTTCAACGTAGTTGATTTATCATCCGACAAAGAAGCCACTAATTCATAGCACCTCAAAACAGTAACTACTCCTCGAAGTTCAAAGGACACAATTGCCCTCCTCGCATGGTGCTCACCTCCTTGATGTAAAAGCTCATCCAAAAATAGGAGACCATATAAGATCCTGAAAGTATACATTGTAATTATCTTAAGCCAATATAAGAGTACCTTCTAGTAGTGGGAAAAAAATGGTTATCTAATTTTTCAAAATTTGTAAAAAAAGACCATCTTTAAGATAAAACCCTCTTTATTGTAATGTTATGACACTAGTTTGTTCTTGTTATTTAATTTTTATTGAAAATTTTGAATGAACTTTCAAAATTTGTGTATAATTCTTTTTCCATTATGAACATGATGATGTGATTTACAAATTTAACATGATGTAATTTCCAAAGTTGACAAATTTGTGTTAATTTATGTGATATTGTATGTTAAAATTTAGCAATAGTAAAAAAAGTTATAAAAAATAAATATTTTTAACATTATAAAATCATAAAATTAAAACTTTACAAATACTTTTATTTATTTTTAAAAATATTTTTAATAAAACAAATTCTTAAAATATTGTTAGTAACATTATAAAAAAACTACCTTTTAAGGGTAAAATTAGAACTTTGTTTTTGAAAAATACTACTCCAATAAACAAACGCAACTCCTAATTTGTCTCTCCTTTCAAGCACTGCTATATTACCCACTCCAAGATTTAAGAACTATGTTCTGGAACTTAAACAAACACACCCTAAGTTTGTGTCCCATTTCCAAATTCTGAAAAATACAACGGCAAGGAAACAAACAAACAAGGCAATACAATTGTTTAGTAATGGAACTAATAGAAATTAAATTGACAAGAAATTGTGATATGTAAAGGACATTGTGGAGTGGAAGTTCTAAAGTAGGAGTAACAACACCAGAGCTAAAGATAAAACAAGAGTGTCCATCGACAAGGGTAACAAATTTCAATAACGAGGAGGTGGAAAGGTGCTTGAAAAGGGAAGCATCACCTAAAATATGGTTAAATGCCCTTGAATCTATAATCCATAGATTATCAGTAGACTTAGCTAAGGCAATAGTACCTAAGGCAAGGACATGATTTATAGTGGCAGTGGCATGTTGTTGGTCACAAAGCGACTGATGTTCATTAAAATCATCTCGACTGATGGTCACACCAAGAGATGGCAAAGACTATACTAGCTACACAGGAGGAGCAGAAACAACAAGTGGAGCAAGGGTAGCAACTGCCACATTAGCAGTAATAGGAGGGTAGCCAAACTTGTCCCAACAACACTCTGAAGAATGATTGCGGCAACCACAATGAATGCAAGGGTCATGTGCTCAATTCCCCGTGCAAGAGCGACCATGGGAGGAACTAGAGGAGTGGCCCTAAGTACTACTACTGGAAGACTGAATGGCCATAGCAAAAGAGTCTACCAGAGAGCCAAGCAAGGTTGGACTTCGAAGAGAAACACGAAAGGTGCGATTGAACGTCATCTATAGGGAAGGAATGACATCAACTCCAAGAATCTGTCCTCGAATCTAATGTTGAAGATTAGTGTTCAACCCAGTCAGAAAAATAGCAACAACCAACTCTTCACAATACCATTTTTGAATAGCAAGATTTGGTGTTTGAGGTTGGTAAAGGTCAAGCTCGTCCAAGAGCTCACGCAATCGACTGTAATAGGCATGAACCATGTGTTCGCCTTGACGATGAGAGAAAAACTACTCGTACACCTCACAAACCCTAGAAATGTTGTGTTCATTTGCATATTGGGCATGGAGAGTCCCAAATCAACTTGCATACATGTGAGACTATGAGCAATGGAGTCATCGACATTGTTGAGGAGCCACAAAATGACAAAACAATCTGTGGCTTGTCACTTTGCATACTTTTTAGTCTCAACATGTGTTGCTCCTCACGTGTCCCAATTAAGTCGCTCGCACTTGAGGATCGGATGGCCAATGGTCACACTTGATACAGACCTATAGGTTTTGTGTTATGCCTTGAGAGGAATTGAAGAACTTTTACTATCACCTCGAACTTTTAATGTAGTGGTAACACTCGATCTTAATAAGTGGTATCAAAATTAGGAAGTCTGGAGGCCGGGTTAGGGCCAAGTTACACCCAATCCTAATACTATTTAATCAAAAGAGAAATAGAGATGTTTGGCATTGTAGTTAATGAAAAAGATCCAATGACTAAATGATCTTATCCCACTATAACTACCATAATTGCACCCTAAGAATTTTTTCTTTTGAAATGGTTGATTTTGTAGGGCATTGAACCTTAATTACTAGCCATGAAAGACTACCTATGTATGGTCCTATGAAATAAATTTATAAAAGATATCTGTTAAGAAATAAAAGAAAGAAAAAGATTGAATTGATTTATTAATAAAGATAAGGCTTCTTTAATATAAAGGCTACAAGACATACAAAAAAAATTAACCATTGTGGTACTAAACCTAATGGCATCATTTACTTCAACAATATCAAAGCATAATCTCAATTTCACTAAGTATAGAATGTTTATAAAATATCAGAAGGACAAACTGAGCTCAGAATCCAGGATGTGTATCACTTTCAGCCTTTGAAATGAAAAACAATCACAGCATCAAACATGAATGCCCAAGTTGAAGCAACTTACAAGTTACAAACTTGAGAGATCTGTGCTGAAACTAGGAATATGTCAAAGACTTATCAGAGATAAATACCAACATTGTGAACCAATGTTTTAGTGTACACAATTATTTTCAAATGGTTTGAACTTTGAAGAATATATTTTAAAGAATGCAAGAATTAGTAACAGTAAAGTTGCTTCACTGTCACCTAGATATCACAAGTTCGAATCAAAGGAGACAACCACTCCATTCATGAGGACGACAGTTGTGTACAATTAGACCATCCCCAAACTTCACATTGGTAGGAGCCTTATAATTTCAATTTTGAGAAATGGATTATAAGAATTGTGCACTAACATGGTAATATATCTCAAACCAGAAATATTGAAAGATAATCATTAATACTAAATTAGACAATCCACTGAGAAACAAAATATGGAAAAAAACTCTAGAAAATGTTTGAGCAAAAACAAAGCAAACAGGCAGAAATATTATGTAGCTGATAATAAATATTGGAGAACAATTATTTCTCGAATAAATAGAGTACCATCAACAATATAGGATTTGTAATACATAGGGGATGCTTGCATTCCCATTCCAGTTAAAATGACAATTTTCAGATAAAGTTACAACAGATACCCATTGAATTTCCCTGGACAAACTTACAACTGTATTGGTTACACAGGGTAAACAAGCTAGAGTAATCTTGTAAAAAGGATGTAGTGTTCTATGTATATTGCTAGAGTAAAAGAATACCAACGGCTAAATTTTCTTTCATGAACACTAAACCCAATATAAAAAAAGTTTTAAGGAAAAAAGTTAATGATTACTAAAAGAAATCACAACAGGGCATCAAAATCATACTCTTCTACTAGACATGTTTCACCAGAAGAAATCGATTGTGAGTGAGATAAGGAGTGATTAGAAAGTAGGACATGCTGTACCAGCATTGAGATCTTGGTAGAACTTGAATTTGACACATATTATAACGTTACTCTTGTGTGGTGAGAGCTGAATGCAACACATCCTCAAGGTACTTCTCTGCTGCTGCGTATTGTCTCTTTTTCTCCTCAATTGCTAATGCTGCAAGTGCTTTATCCTGCAAATGGAAATGAAATATTAAAAATGAATAAAATCCAAAAGAAAAAAATGCAAAATTGAACTAATTAATAAAAAATACAGGAGGCAAATCTTGATAGCTTCTCAATGTATCCAGTATTGGCTTTGTTTTCTTCTCCAAATCCTTCTTATGCTCAGCCATCTCCATCAATACACCATGATTGATCTCTGGGGTATACCCCACACGGTCTAGTAAGGTCTGTTCGCCACATAGACCATAACAACACATTATGTAAGTCCATTGTCACCAGAACAGGAATGTAAATTGCATTGCAAAATTGCATTAGCATATTAACAGTATACAGATAGGATACAATATGTAAGGATAAAACCAGCCATTCTAATGATACGCTGGACATATCAATGTCTTAGGTAATCCAATTTTAGATAATCCGACTTACCATTCTCAACAAAAAAACTACAGTAAAATAAGTTGACAGGTTTGTTCTTTTCCACTTTATGTTTAATAACATGGTTTCTGAATCTTCATAATTATATGTAAAAACATGACTCGGTTGGACCAGTAAAACCAACATATTTCAGTTAATCCTAACTACATGGCATTATAAAATATTAATAAAACTAAAAATAGGTAATTAACACAAGAACAAAAGATACAAATGTGGCTTAGCACTTTAACATGATAAGAGATCTGAAACAGCTATATGGAGGAAGACAGGATTACCAAAAAGATAGCCTAGATACCTTGTAATTGGAGTGTTGTAGAATGTACTGCCTTTCTTTAGATTCCATGATAGCCAAATTTGTTTGCCATTGTTGCATAAGAGCTTCATGAGTAGGAACTTCATTTTCGAATTTCGCTAGAGTTCTGAATGTAAAAGTTATGACAAAAATTTTTGAAATTAAAATGTACTTCTACAAGCACGTAAGTACACAATTGTAATAAATTTCAGTAAATTTCAGCTCCCTGATAGGCGATTATAATAAATTTCTGTAATTTTCAGATCCCTGATAGTTGCATTACTCGAGTTGATAAATCCTTACTTCCTCAAGTCATTGAGCTTTGCAATGGCCTTTCGAGTGTACTCCAGCAGAGCCTTCGACTCCTTGAGCAACTTCGTTCTCTTCTCCTCCACATCCTCCTTCCTCAACGTCAGGTCCCCAATTGCCACCACAAAACTAAATTGCACAGAAAGGAACAGTTTTTATAAAAAAAAACTCTCACTGAGAAAACCACAATCGCAGCAAATCATACAAAAGATGAATCCTACCTACTCATCTCAGTATCCCTAATATTCAGAAGATTGGCGACACTCGCGATCACCTGAGAATAACTATTGGCTCTCGGCGACAATCTCTCCTGCGCCAAGCCCACGCTCTCCAAGATCTCCCGAATCCTCACGGCTGCGGCATCCAACACAACATCACATAAAATGAACCACCTTTTATTACCCCAGAAGGGGGGAGAACCGTTCGAAATGCTAGACCTTGGGAACGATACTCGGACGTCTTGAGACGGAGATCGGAAGCGACTATGGTGGCGGCGCGTGTCCTCGCCTGAGAAAGGGACGCGATAGCATGGAGATGCGCCACACTACGCTGGGTGTACTCGAACTCCGGCACATCCCTCCCCACGGCCTCAAATTGGGCAGATAGCCAAGCCTTCACCTCCGCAACCTTGGACGCGTCCGATCCACCGCTTCCGCCCCCACTAGCACCGCCGACGACGGCCCCTATCGGGTGGTCGGGGGTCGCCGGGGAGGAATCGACGGCGGAGAGCAGATCCCCCATGGACGGCTCCACGGCGGTTGAGGAAAAGGCACAGGAGGTTTGAAACCCAATCATTAAAACTAAGATCCGATAATTCTTTCATAAAAATTCCGATAACAACGTGGGTTCCGGATCATGAGAATCCGGTTAGTTTATAGCAATTAAGCTTAATCCCATCAATAACTTAGGGGTTTGATGACCAAGGATTGATATTACAGGCACCTGCATGCACTCTTGTTATGTTAATATTTTATTTTTGTTTTTATTTATAATCTGACTCGGATCCTCTCCAGATCCATACAATTGTACAAATATAATCATTATTTGCAGATGACTCGTCTAATGTATAAGATTAATGTATTTTTCTTGTATCCTTTGTAAGTGAACATATCTTCTGGAACCAGAAGATCATCACACCATTTATTTGGATTCAATTTAAATAGTTTGTTAAGCATTACAATAAAATTGAGATTTTGTAATATACATTTCTATTATAATACATAACCAAAATTATCACAATAGAATATTTATAGCAGAATATTTATCTTTAAGACTTTAATTGTGAATATATTAGAAGTCAATTGACATCACGTTTATCAAGTGATATCTAACATCTTAAAATAGACAAATAAATTTTACCGATATCTTTAATTTTGCAGTTTAGAAGCTGATTATATAAGTCTACTCACTTGCCTCGAGGGCATTTCTATGATTGCCTAAACTCAAGCCATATTGGACAAAAGGGGCATTCCATCGTATTTTATCTCGTGATTATGGTGCAGCCA
>JAMKPZ010007544.1:0-10861 GCA_024699675.1 Amphibolis antarctica
TTTATTTTTTTCACAAAAAAAAAAAAAATATTACCGTAAAAAATAACATATATGTTGTAAGTTTCATTGGTGTAAATTTTTTTTGACATTCATTTTATCACTTTTTTAATAATAATACTGTCATGTCTTTATTTATAATATAAATAAGGTGATTATGATAAATATAATGGATAACATTTTAATTATATTTCACTGTTAAAGTTAACAGCTACAGATGAAAGTTGTTCAAAAGTAACTTATAGGTTTTATTTGTTTCACTTTCAATTTTAACATCGCATAAATTTTTAACATAATTATTATTATATAAATTTAATGTATAAATTTTTATTACACTAATTACTATTAAACTTTAATTTTATTTATTTTACAAATTTCAACTTTAAATCTATTTAACTCTTTAAATTAATTACAACGATAATTAAAACTAACTTTGGCTCCATATATTGTAGATGTTTATGTATTTGACAATGCTATTATCAACTCCAACTCTCAATGATGCTGAGAACAAAAAGTTATCTTAAACAAATACAACCCATCTATATCATTGATCTTGTATAAAACTTTGCTTGCTCTTACATACAAATATTGTAAATCATACGACTTACTTTCACTCGTTCATTTTGATACATTTCTGCTCGTAAACTTTATAAATCGCATTCATTATCTTTTCGTAAACGTACAAATGATACGCTAATTTTTAATATTATTATTATTGTATAAATTTTCACGTTTAAACTTTTACCACTTAATTATAATATAATTTTAATTTTATTTATAAAAATAACTTTAACTTCGATTTTATTCAACTATCGTAATTAATTAAAATTCTCTCCAGGCCAAAGTCTTATTGAGTTAATATAAAGATATAATATTGACAAATACATGAAAACTCAGAGATGTCATTTATTTTATGCTTCAACCAATTTCAGAGTTAGAGTTGAATAGTGAAACAAGAAGTTACGTGTAAGGATTTGTACAATAATACATAAATATTTGTATAAAATTAACTTTACAATAAGTAAAATTTAAAATAAATGAGATCTAAATTTTAAATCTTAAATTTTTATTTTTTTATTTTATCTTGAACCAGGCAACTACACCTACCCTTACCTAACAAAAGAGATGATGTTGTTATTGTGTTTCCATAACAACCAGTAATTAACGAGTGTGGCTTGTCAGAATTAATTAACATAATGTTAATCCAACATTGTCAACTAGTTAATTAAAAAACATGGACACATGTTTACCAAGAGAGAAAACAATCCAAGCAATCACCTGTGATATAAGAATTGGGTCTTGTTTGAAGAGAACTCCAATTAACTTTGGAAGTTAGAACAAAAATTGAAGTTATTTTCATAAATAGAGTTAAAACTACAATAATTTAAGTAGTAAAAATTTATACATTAAAATTTATATAATAATAATAATATTAAAAATTTATATAAAATTAAAATTAAAATTAAACCAAATAAAATCACGATATCTCCAACTTGTGATTAGTTGTTGAAATGTCATCCTACCTAATCTGCAGAATCTCACGTGGGATTGGGAAGTAAGTATTCAATAATTCAATTGTTGTGTACTAAATAAAAAGTTAAAAAATAAAATCATTTGTGTCAGAAGTAAATAAGAAAAGGAATATTTAAAAGTTTTGTTTGAATCTTAAAAAAGTTTGCACACCTTTGAAATTGAGAAAAACTGAAAAAGAAAACAAGGAAAATGAAAATGAAAATTCAAATTTTCCTTTTATATCTAAAAAAAACTAATTTGTATTGTTTTCAATTTTTAAAGATACAAACATCTAAACTGTTACATCTTCATCTCTTTTGTCTTCGTACTATTAAAAATCTACAAAATTTTACTTTATTGTATTACCTTTTACCTTAAAATAAATCCCAATAATAAAAATACATCTATACTATTAAATATTACCGATAATAATATACAAACATTTTTACTCTTTTTTTAATATCTCATTGGACGAACGTGAATTATTAAATTATTCGCGAAATACACATACTATTTTTTAAAAACATTTATTATATTTTTACGTTAAAATTTACTTTTATTCTGCGAACCATTGTACCAACTCCAACCCACCAGACGAGACCATTCAAAACGACGCGACAACCGATCAGTGAGCGATCAACACGTGGGTCCCACCTCATGCGGCGAATCTTAATTTTTTTAAAGACTTTTTTGGTTTTGTTTAACACACGGAGCCTTGTAATTTCAATTCTACTTAAATTTTTTATCTTATAATTTATTATATAATTTTATTATTATTATTTTTTTTAAATTTTAATTTTTCATGGTTATTGAATTAAAACTGAATAAATAAATAAAATCATAATTATATTACGTCAACAACTCACTTTTTTATATCAATATAAATTTTAAAGTTAGAAATGTTTTATTTTTTTAAAAATATCTAATCATATTATACTATTTATTAAAATATATTTTTTATATAGTAAATTTTTTTACGAATTTATTTCTAAATGAAACCTTAATTTTTAACTATTATTGCCATTAAAGTGTAATTGTAAAAATTTTGTTAGACTTCAAGAGGTTAAGTTCAAATCAAAAGTTTCGTTCAATGAGTAGTTTATAATTATACTTTTTAACCTTATATTATTTATAAAAAAATTTCATATTTATTTTAATTAATTTTTTAAATTTTCTTTTCAAAACAAACAGTGTTTTAACATTATTCCTTAATCTTTGCAGGTTCACAATTATACCATTTAATAATAATACGTATCCATTCGTCAAAAAAATATATTATTCCTTTAACATTATTTTCTTAGCAATTAATCTGATCATTTTAATCTTGATCATTCTTCTACGCAAATAATTTCAACTAAGTTCCAAATTTTTATTAAGTGGAGTACGATATTGTCTAAAAGATGTGCATCTTAGATTTTGATTTGGGTCACGTTTAGAACAAATTTAGAGTTATATAAAATTAAAGTTAGAATTAATTTTTTAAATAAAATTAATTTATATAATAATTAAAATAATAAAAATTTATATTATAATAATAATATTTAAAATAATTTTAGGAATGATTAAAATAACTTCAAACGAAACCTTAAATCACAAAATTATAGATATATCTGAGAATAATTTTTTTCTAACTTCAAAAGTTAAATAAATTTAAAATTAAAATTAAAATTAATTTTATAAATAAGTTAAAATTACGTAATAATTTAGATAATAAAAATTTATATATTAAAATTTATAAAATAATATTATTATCGAAAATAATTTTAAAAATTAAAAAAATAAAACTAAGAACATATTTATCTGCACATCATTTTCCATCACTTCGATTTAACCATAGACATTTAAGTCTGGTTAATTCAACTCCTCCTCCAAGTAACCCAACTCCACACCATCTCCTACGTCGGTTCCTAATCCAACGGCACATGTTCCTTCTCTCGCGAGCATCATCCAAATGCCTCCGCCCTATATAAACCCACCTTGTCCGGCCTCGCCGCTCATCATCCCGTGGTTCATCTCCTTTCGTCGGAGTGAAAAGGTAAGGTCTGTTTCTTCCGTAGCCCTAGCTTGCAACGATGGCCGGGAACCCGAGGGTCTTCTTCGACATGACCGTCGGCGGCGCCCCGGTGGGACGTATTGTGATGGAACTGTATGCCGACGTGGTCCCCCGCACGGCCGAGAACTTCCGCACATTATGCACGGGCGAGAAGGGCATCGGCCGCGAAGGGAAGCCTCTGCACTACAAAGGCTCCACCTTCCACCGTGTCATCCCGAATTTCATGTGCCAGGGAGGCGACTTCACTTGCGGGGACGGCACTGGCGGGGAGTCGATCTACGGTACGAAGTTTGCCGACGAGAACTTCGTGAAGAAGCATACAGGTCCCGGGGTGTTGTCGATGGCGAACGCGGGGCCCGGGACCAACGGGTCGCAGTTCTTCATCTGCACCGCTGAGACCCCGTGGCTCGATGGGAAGCACGTCGTGTTCGGGCGTGTTGTGGAGGGGATGGATGTGGTTAAGGTGATCGAGAGGGTTGGTTCCCGTGCTGGTGCGACGTCCAAGGACGTTGTGGTCGCCGGCTGCGGCCAGCTCTAGATCGACAGTCACGGTTTGGGGCTGTGTTTTTTGATTTACTACTCCGTTAGGGTTCCACCCTCCGCCGTTTCCGTTCATCTATGTCTGTTTATGTCTCTAACCACCACTACTGGAGGTGTTGAAAGTGAGATGTCTGTGGTATGGTGTCGCTAGTATCTTCCTCTCAATAAGCTTTGGTTCTCTGGTTATCCCATATGCATCAGTCAAGTCGACCTTTCATTTCAAAATAAGATCGACGACAATCTGAAAAAGGTCCGTTCAAAATAAAGCACTCGCTGCAATCTCCTTTCCATAAAAAATGCAAACTATGAAAATAATAGGTTGGTCGGTAGTAACTCTCCCATAGATAAAATACATATTTTTTCGTCAAATTTTGTTTTTCCGTATGTGTGTATTTAACAAATAATAATGCATATTATGTTAAATGGACATAATCATTTTAACTACTAAATGGATATTATTACAGCCTTCTTACAAAATATCTTAAACTAAAGTAATAATGTACATATTGATGTTTAAAATTTCAAAAAAAGACATGCTGAACATACTAAGATTTCATTTGATTTCAGTTTTTTTATTTTTTAAAATTATCTTAATAATATTATCATTATATTAATTTTTATTTCTTAAATTATTATACATTTTTAATTTTATTCACAAAAATAATTTTAATTTTAATTCTATCTAATTTTTGAAATTTTTTAAAAACTATATTGTCTTCAAATGTAACCTAAGATTAACAAGTAAATGATGACAATCTTGATATAAAAACGTTCGACGTTTTTAGTTAGTTTGCAGTGAAACCAATATTACATATTAAGGTATCATTTATTTATCTAATTTTAATTTTAATAATTATAAAAAATTAAACTTAAAATAATTTTACAAATAACGTTAAAAATATATAATAAATTATAAAATAAAAATTTATATATATAAATTTATATAATAATGATAATATATAAAAATTTGTGTTGAGTTAAAGTAAAAATTGACGTTAAAAAATCAAATAAAGCTTAAGTAATCTTAGTATATGATAATGACAAAATTATTTTTTTATTTATAAAAGAAAATATGTATTCAAGCCAAAAACATCATTTGGAAATGAGAAATTCTATTTATTTATTCACCATTATTATATAATTTTATTATTATTTATAAAATTACTTTTAAATTTATTTTTTATAATTATTAAAATTAACTTTAAAATTAAAAATAAATGCAACCAAAAAACTTTTTACCTGCAGCAGACCCGCACCCACGTGAGGTAAGCAAAGCAAACAGAAACAGCTCAGCGAGACAGCGACCTTCCTCCTCCCTTTTGTCCTCGTCGGCGTTTAACCTCACCACAAGTAACACCGTAACGTCTAACGGCTACACCACTAACGGCGAAGCCCTAACGCCGTTACCACACGCATTTTCCCAATCCCACTGCACTGCACGGCTACGCTCCAGCGCGCTCTGCTCCGTCCGCCTCCCGTAATAATGCTGGCGGCCACCTTCCTCCTCTCCGTCGTCTACCTTTCATTCCTCCGGCCAGCATCGCCGTCCTCCTTCGGCGTCAACTATGGGCAAGTGGCGAACAACCTCCCGTCGCCGACCGCCACCCTTCCCCTCCTCCGTTCTCTGGGTATCTCCAAGGTAAAGCTCTATGACTCCGACCCAGCCGTCCTGCGCGCCTTCGCCGGCTCCGGCGTGGACTTCATCATCGGCCTACCGGACCGTTGCATCGTCAAGATCGCCAAGAAGCCTTCGGAGGCGGTCGTTTGGGTGAAGTGCAACATCCTCCCTTACCTCCCCGAAACCAAGATCTCCACGGTCACCATCGGCAACGAGGTTCTCACCAGCAATGACACCTCCCTCTACCCTTATCTCCTCCCGGCAATGCAGGCCGTCTACTCCGCCCTCTCCTCCCTCAATCTCCACCACCAGATCGTCGTCACCACTGCGCACTCCCTCGCCGTACTCGCTACTTCCTACCCTCCTTCCTCTGCACGCTTTAAGAAAGAGATACGCCCTTACATGGCCCAGATCTTGGCGTTCCTGAAGAAGACCAACTCACCCTTCCTCATCAACGCCTACCCCTACTTTGCCTACAAGGACGACCCACATGGCGTGTCGCTCGATTACGTCCTCCTCCAGCCCAACTCCGGCGTGGTCGACCGAAAGACGGGTCTTAAGTACGACAGCATGCTGCACGCGCAGGTGGACGCCGTGAACACCGCCATCGAGGCCTTGGTGGGGAAGGACAAGGCGGAGCGTGTGGTGGTTAAGGTGTCGGAGACGGGATGGCCGTCCAAGGGAGATGGAGACGAAGCCGGCGCGAGCGTCGACAATGCCAGGACCTACAATGGGAACTTGATGAGGCTGGTGGAGGAGAAGAAGGGTACTCCGATGAGGTCCAATGTCCCGTTGGAGGTGTATATATTCGCCCTGTTCAACGAGAATCTTAAGCCCGGCCCTACGTCGGAGAGAAACTACGGACTCTTCAAGCCCGACGGAACTCCGGTGTACAAGCTCGACGCCCACTCCGGCGCCGATCGCGGGAATTCTAGTACTTCTACCCACGACGCAGGAAGAAGTGGGAAGCATGGAGGGGGAGAAGGAGGCGGCGGTGGCGACGGTGTTGGCGTCGTGGAGTCGCCGGAAGGGTCGTCCTACAGCGGGTTCTATTCCATCTCCGATGCTATTAGGGTACTTGCTCTTATCGTCATCCGTCGTTTCTCAGCCACACGATGAATGACGACGGATCTTGACCGTTCATTCCACATTTCCACGGGTTTCTTTCTTCTTCGCAAATGTTTTTTTTTTCTTTTAATGTGGCATTTTTCTAACCGTGGTGTTCTTTTTCTCACATGTCTTGAATAGATTAATATATGAATTTTTTTATTAATTTTAAGGTAAAATTTTGATATGATATCATACTAATTGATGTACATTCATTCGGGAATATTTGTAGATGTAAAAATAAGTTAAGAAGAGCATTAGAATAGTCTTAATAAATGTAAAGAATGAATTGAAATTAATATATGAAGAATCTTTTCACTTATCTTAATTGATTTTAAGATAAAATTTTAACACATTTCAGGTTGGCGTGTGTGGTGAGATGCGACCGATGGTGACATTGTTGATGCTGTGGGTGGGCTGGGGTCTGTGCTCAACGCATAGGTGAAGCGCACGGTGGAATCGCGCTAGACTTGGGGCTTTTGCTTTCTAAGAGGTCAGAGCCCACAGGAATCTCAATCTCCATAGAAAAAAATTCTTGTTATTTGTATTTATTTCCATTAGGAATTGTGGTGCCCTTTTGTTCGTTAATTGACATTTTCTAGAGAAATTGTCTTTTTTAATAACTTTAATTTCTCTTCTTGCCATGGTTGGTGTGTGGGACATCTAGAGATGGTAGGCAGAGATAGAACTAACAACCAAGTTAATTAAAATTAGCCTACTTCCATTAATGGACTTATAGGCCTAAAATCAATGTCTGTTCAGTTGTATGCTCTTTGGAATGAAGGTATTTGGTTAATTTTCTTTGTAATCTCCAATTCTTCCTTTTTATCAAAGTGAATGAGTAAGTTATACATATCAAGCTAGACTTATCTCCCAGTAATTCTTAAAAAGACACTGTGGTAAGGCTTTAGAAATTTTTCCCTAGAAAGGGAAAAAAACTCCACTTTTTTCTCTTCTATGCTAAAAAGGCTCTTCTAAAAGTCTTGGGTTTTCTAGACTTGGTATACCAAGGTTTCCTAATCCAATTTGCATGACCTTTGCTTGTTTCTATTAAAAGATTTATAGTGTTCTCTTGCTACGATGCTTTGCTTGTCTATTCCTCTTCCATTATTAATTAAAGAAGAAATGATGTTTCATTTGGCTCTGGTTTTGGCAACCCAATGATAGAAATGTCCTGTCTTTCGATCACTGCATCCTGGAGTTTTGTTTCCACTATCCTACTAAGTATTGCAGAAGGGATGGAACCACAATTATCATCTCAAGAGGGAAACAACTACTTGGAACACTATTCCCAGCAAAGGTAGGGACCTCTACTATTTATGAAATGAAGTGGAAAGTAGATTTGGGCCTAAAACTTGGGTCCGTCAGTTATATGCCTCTCACACACACACACATGTATGTGGTTATGTAATTACTAGGGCAATTCTCTTTTCAACGACATCTAAGCCTCAGTTTGATATCATCAAAGACAATTGATAAAAGACCAGAAGGTTGGAACGCAAAACTCCTATCACATGTGGGTAAGACTACCTTAACAAAACCATCCATTGTTTGAACTGTTAATTACTTCATGTCTTCAACAAACATTAATGTGAGTAGTAAACAAATCAACTTTGTAGAAAATTCTGCTGGACCACACCATTCATGAGATGGAGCCCAATCTAAAGATGTGGATTGATTTTCATCAACCTCTTATTGAACGAGGCCCTAATACTAGAGATATTCATTGCACCACCTTGTCACCATTTGCATCCACCTTGCAGAAGGGAAACTTATAAACTTATAAAAAAGAAAACAGAACTGAAAGAGGAGTTAATTTAAATATACCTGACGCTCTTCTGAAGTAAAATGTATTGCTTCACGAATGGTAAGACTACCCTAACAAAACCATCCATTGTTTGAACTGTTAATTACTTCATGTCTTCAACAAACATTAATGTGAGTAGTAAACAAATCAACTTTGTAGAAAATTCTGCTGGACCACACCATTCATGAGATGGAGCCCAATCTAAAGATGTGGGTTGACTTTCATCAACCTCTTATTGAACGAGGCCCTAATACTAGAAATATTCATTGCACCACCTTGTCACCATTTGCATCCACCTTGCAGAAGGGAAACTTATAAACTTATAATAAAAAAAACAGAACTGAAAGGGGAGTTAATTTAAATATACTCTTCTGAAGTAAAATGTATTGCTTCACGAATAGTTTGGTCTACCCCTTCAATATCATGGAGGTCTAAAAATGGAACAATTGTTCTAACAGTAAATCTTTCTTCCTGAAATTAATAATTAAACACAAATAAGACATGAACAGTTTAATCCACCTTGCAAAAATTATAGATCAGCCAAAAGTACTACTGTCTAGGTATTTCAGAAAGGATGGAACCACAATTACCGTCTCAAGAAGGAAACAACTACTTGGAACACCATTCCCAGCAAAGCTAGAGGAACCTCTACTATTTATCCTTTGGTCGTTTGAATTGCTTCAGCCCTGGTAATTTCAACTTTACAATTTAGTGAAGGAGGGGTAAATGCCTCCCTCTCCAGATTGCTTTATTTGACTGGAGGTTGTTAACAAATTACCTCCCTTTCATGATTGCTAACTTTGTAATTGTGTTATTCTGTCAAACTGATCTTTTGTTTGCTGTTTAGAAAAGGGCATTTGAATCAGAAGTTGGACACACTGCATTTGTTTGAGGAACGTTGTTGAAAGTTTCTCTTGTTGGGTGTTATGCGAGGAGTTATGGATATGAGAGCCTTTCAATAACTCAGGTTTGGTGAAGTTGCTCCCACTTGAAGTTGCACAAGTCCAATCTGGAGCAATGTTGTAAGAACAAAATAAATGCGCCTAAAGCCTTATTTATTGACGGCAATCACCTAATATGTAGGCCGGTGAAAAATCCAACCAAATATTGAATTCTAATTTATTATCGATGACTTTGTGCTGGGAAACTTTCAAAGCATTCTTAAATAGAACCCTTGTTCAGATTTGAGCATGAGAAAAGGAAGCGGATGATAATAATGTGGTTGTATACACAGTATTTATTCGAGAATGAAGTCTGTAAAAAGTTTTATTATATAGAATATATATTTTAATAAATAGTATAATTGAAGTAGATTTTTTTTACTACAATCATGAGAAGAGAAAATATAAATAATTTTTTCTGACTTAAGAATTGTGTCCAACCTAAAAATGTACGCTTTTGATTAATCAATATGTAACTTTTATCAAACAAAATCACAGTTGTATTCTACCGAGAGCATTTGATTAATTCTAGACTCAGCACATGGACTTTTTTGGGATTCGTAATTACCAGCACTTGAATTTTATACTTTACACATAAGTTCTATTCACATTTTGATTTCGTAAAAACGAACCATCTAATTTTTTTTCCAACTGTAATTTAAACATAGAATATCACAAGTTTCACACAATTATAGCATAGAGGCGGTTCATTTTTGTGAAAAAAGAAGTGATGCATTCATGTACTATGTAAAAATTCCTTATGTGGTTGCCTTATGTCAGTGACGCAAGTACCATGCAACCACATAAGGAATTTTTACTTGAATTTTTTTATTATGGGTAAATTAGATGTATTAATTAAAAAACACCACAATTGTAAAATCACAAAAGATCGAAAGTACAGAGTTTTAAAAGTCCAAAAGAAGATAGCGAGGAGAGAAAATAGTTTTCGTAAATCTGTCACCAGGTGTTAACGATTTTAACTAAAAGTAGTCAGAGCAAATATATTGGTTGATATCAAATTGATATCCCAAAAAGTACTGTGAAAAATAGAATGTTTCCGAGCTAACCACATTGTCCACATAAAAGTAAAGATAACATATCTAATAGAAAGAATTGGAAGATTAAATTTGAAATAATTAGAAGCCATGTAAAAAAGAGGATATAAATTGCAGAAAGAAATTTTTTAAGATTCGTCAATTGTGGTTGGCGTAAAAGCAGTCAAAAAATGGTGATTAGTGGATTCGTAAGATTACAGATATCATAGATGGTAGAACTTTGCCAAAAAA
>JAMKPZ010007545.1:0-12285 GCA_024699675.1 Amphibolis antarctica
TTTATATAATAATAATAATAATAATAATGTATGCAAATTTATAAAAAAAAGGTTAAAATTAAAAAAATATTACCAAGCGAAATCTTCTTTTACAAGCTGCAGGGCAACAATGCAGTTGCTTCTCATCTACCATTTTTCATTACAAGGTCATGCAATTCATTAATTTGGTGTGATATATATCGTAGCAACAAGTCCAACTGATTTCGCAAAATAATAGTACTGTGAGAGGTATTTCAAAATACGTAGCTTTCGGATCCTTTCAGTCACAATTAATTCGACATATTAATTCCAGAACAAATACGAAACTAATTAACCAAAAATACCATCTACACATTTAAAATAACTCCCACCCCTACCTCAAATACAATAATCTCTTCTGTGAACTCCCTTAAATACGCATAATATGCAACTAAGCTCGCACTAAAAATCTCAATTACTCTTCTAAATGTGGAACTAAGCTCGGATTATGTATAATCAATCGTAAATAGCAATGTCATTCTAAAATGGTATATGCTACAGGGACAAGGTTATACTAATATCTTAAAATGTTGGGAAAGACAGAAACTTGCATATGAAGACAATAAAGGGTTACATCAAACTCCAAATTCTTTATATAAGCTGAGCTCTTTTAAGATCTGAAACCACACTCCTATCTTCTTTGCTTCGTTCATTGTACAAAACCTGTGGAAAAATCTCTTGGTTTTTAGGTAATTTACATTTTAAAGAAAGAATTGAATTAGTTTGCAATTCCTATCAATTCGACTATCAGACCTTATCGATGATGCCATACTCTACTGCTTCACTTGGACTGAAGTATTTTGGGCGTCTAACATCCTCTTCAATCTGCTCTGGAGATTTCCCAATGTGCCTAGAATATAAAGCAACCTGAAAAGAATAATAATAATGTTTTTCATCTCACAATTGTAACAATACATATAATGAGCCATAATAATGCTTTTCTTTCAATATGCTTTTTTAAACTTTTGAAGAGTACAAACACGTGGAAGCATATAATAAACGATAAAATGACAAGGTTTGAGCCCCAAACATGGGAATCTACAAAGTAAGGGATTAGATTTACATTCACCACTCTCAGAATGGGGAAAAATAAACGTAGTAAATTAATAAACAAATAAGCTGGGGAGGGAACTTTTAATTATTAACATTTCCCTAGCATCTCGGACACTTAAATCTTTTTGTTATTTCGCAATTTACCAGCTGTGCTACCTAGTTTCATACTGTGAATTTTTTTCTCAATAACATGGTTCACATAATCTTTTTCCTTCATCCTGCCTACAACCTTCTCAGAGTGGAGAAAAACAAACCTTGACTCATCAATCCAGCTGATTAAGTGGAACCGTTTGTATTATTTTACCCATATCAGCTTCTTATTTTTGGCCACAAAATATGCTCTTCAATAAACATCATCTTATGTGCAAATGTGAAGAGGTAATTTCTACTAAAAAACTAGAAAATAATGATAACTTTTCATTAATCATTACAATAAAATAACAAAGTTTCATTTGTAATTCTATTACATAGAATCAAAGGAAACCAATAAAGTTGTGAAACTATGACTTCATTTCATAACAATCTTTCAATTTCAATTCCAATTTCACATAAACTTTCACGTATTATTATCACCGTACAAATTCCTAAACATAAGTTTTTATCTCACAATTCATTGTAACGTTCAACTTCATTTGGTAATAGAACTCAACTCTCAACTCTCTATAATGTTTAAAACTAGAATACCTCATTACCAAACGCACCCTACGTCACATACTCTGCAACTCCACTTAGGCTAGGCCTACCTTGGTCATTGCAATTGTCTCGTTATGTAATTGAATTGTATTTTTTAATTAGTTTACAAAATTCGAGATTCTATAATTACAATCTTTTAATCTTGATTATGAGAAATTGTATTTCTTGAAATATCATCCAAATAACAAAATGACTTGTAGAAATAAATTGATGATCTATAAATTCTAATTATTATTTCTCATTTGGTTATCAATAATTGTAATCTAATTAAATTACATCTGAAATTACCGTCAGCTAAACAAGGTTTTAAAGATATATAAGATACTATTAGTGAAATTACATTCAACTTGGTGGAAGCTAACAACAATCATCACTAGCAAATTATGCAAATGAGTGTGTGGTAACTAACAGCTATGTTTTCCCAAACAAATTTCAAAAGTTCCAATCAAGGCAAGATGATAACCTTTCTAAACAAGAATTAAATATGGAAGTACTAAATAAGCATTTACCAGCTCTGCCTTCACATTTTTCACTTCTTTCCGGGCAAGATCAATATCGGATGCTTGGCCCTGGAATCTAGCGATGGGCTAGAGATGAACAGAGAGACAATCATACCAAAGTTCATATAAAAATTACATAATTTAATTGATCTAACAGAACAAATAGGCTTAGCAGAAATATCAAATAAGCAAAGCAAGAGAATATGATGTCAAGAACCTGTTTAATCATGATTGTTGATGATGGCAAAGCAGCACGGTTTCCCTTTGACCCAGCAGCCAAAAGTAGGGCCGCCTCCCCCCAGGCATTACCAACACACAAAGTAAAGATAGGTGGCTTGACATATCTGAGTGGTGTAAAAATAGAAGATAAACTTCCTTGCACAACCTTACAAATATACATTATCAAAAGCTGGACAGTCACCCATTTTTTGTGCACTCAAATCCATCATTTGTAAACAGAATTAGTTAGGAAAATAAATAACACTACTTGATATGCTCAGTATGCCTTTTCACAAGATGATCATGAAACCATAAACCTAAGAGAAAGCAACTACCAAATGAATTTTATCTCCAACAGGAAGCCAAAGTTTATATCAGGAAGTAACAAAATAAGAAATCACAATTGGAAGTCCAATTCCAACCATAAGGCAAATTCAGATTCGAAATTCAAATAGGGAACAACAAAACGTCCAAAACTGACCATCAACAAAGGCTCCTCCCCCGTAAAAAGAAGACCAATAGCATAAAATGACTAAAATGTCATTTGACAAATTATATAAAAGCAAATGATAAAATGAAAAGTTGAGCCAACCATATTGTTGCCCATTTATCAATGTTGACAAAATCAACATCTCATAAACGTGAAGATGAATTACAATCATACTTATGAAGTCAAGGCACCATGGTGACGAGCTTAAGGACATCTTGAATGTTTGAATGCCTTGGTGATGCATAAGCAGTTAGGACTAGATTAATATTTTAGCATGTATGTAAATAACTAATAGGTTTTTGTTATTATAATACATTAATAGAATCTTATAAATAATAATGGTAAAGACCAAAAAGTAAGTCACAAAATAAATGCTCAAGTCAATGGTAATATTTAAAAGTTTTCAAGGAGTTATTAACAATAAAAGTAAATCAAGAATATTATCAATAAATATGTCAATAACACAAACATTGAATATATGATAAATCTAGTGACGAAGCATTTGAAATAAATCTACAAATAATAAATAGTATAAAACATTAAAAAATACCATAATGTTAAATATCCTTTATAAGCATAATAGATACTAATGCCCGACCATTTGGACATCAAAAACCACCTGGGCAATTACGTGATACTAGGCACCACCTAAGCAACCACCTTAACATGCATGATAGAATCCCCCATCAACTCTCCCTGTTGCCAAAGGACTTCGACCTTATCAATTTAGTGTCATTACTAAAATAAATTGACAACCAAATGAACTCATCCTCAAACATCCAAGCAGTACCGGTAATCAAGTGACCCCTAAGTTAGAACAGAAATATGAAATGGGTTCCTCAGGAGTCAAGACAAGCTATTCCTCAAACCAATCTCTATCCAATCATCAACTCAAAGTGAATCACAAGGTAAGATAAATTCCTTAAGATATGCTGGAGATGAAGTTCTTGATTCTTGGCCAATTAAAAACAAAATGAAATACCTTTGGCTGGTAGCACAAAAAATAAAATGTCTCCATTTCATTTAAGAGAATAAGAAATTTATCAATTACATATATACATTAAATTGCAATTTTATACTATCTATTGTGGGGTTTGTTTGGTCTGGCTAATGTGTGTTTTCTGTTTTTGACTTAGCTTTTGGAACTTGCTGCTGTGTTTCAAAGTTTTGATTCATAGACTTTGGTATTTTGCTCCAAATAATAACTTGGTAAGTATTGATTTTTGGTTTTTTTGGATGGTGAGTTTGGAATAGTTCCTGCTATTAATATCGTAATCAATGATTTTTTTGGTCTTGTTGCTGAATGTTGCCTACCATGAAATTTTTTTGATTTACTTTAATGATATCTATCTGTTTCATTTAAGAGAATAAAAAATTTATCAATTACATATATACATTAAATTGCAATTTTGTATTTTTTGGGGGTTTTTTTGGTCAAATGTAATGCATGTTTTCTATTTTTGACTTGGTTTTTGCAAGTTGCTTCTTGTTTCAAAGTTTTGATTCATAAACTTCAGCATTTTGGTCCAAAGAATAGCTTGGTAAGTATCATTTTTTGGTTTGTAATCTGGAATAGTTTTAGTTATTAATACGATCTTTTTGGTCTTCATTGCTAAATGGTGTCAAACATGACATTTTTTGATTTACTTTGATGTATTAACGTTATTATATCTACAATAAGTGGTTATGATCATTTCTTCCTCCCCATGTGCATGGTACCATGGCAGAATGCTGCTATATGGTTATAACTAATAACTGACAATATATCTATAACCCAAAGATTCAGTAGTTATTTTTCCAACCTTATTGATACACATTCAAAATGAGGAAAAAATACTTTCTCTACTTATAAATGTTGACATGCACTTTTGCTGGTAATAAATAATTTTTGGATGCTTCATACAAATGTAGGCCTCATGAATAATCATGTTTTCTTGAATCTGTAATAGTTAAACAAGCCATATTTTGGTCAATCATATGTTTGTAGAAATTATTTATAAATGACAAAAATGTTATATAGTAGTATAGATATTCACTCTTTTATTGGTTTATTGATAACTGATCACAAGAAATGTATTTATTTACTTCATGTCTCCATTAAATTCTAAATATTTTCAAGGTACCTTTGAAACTTCAAGCCTCTTTGCCCAAAAGTTTGGCCTTTGGATGTAGGTAGAGAAAGCTAGGTGATTCCTTCAAGAAAGTTTGTGAAGCAACTCTCTCAAGATAGACTGCCAGATGACTCTCCTAAGAGAGTTTGGAAGGTAAGTCTCCCAAAAGACTCTCATGGGAGAGTTTGCCAAGCAATTCTCCCAAGAGAGTGAGCTGAGAATCTCTCTTAGCAGAGTTTTCCTACCCTAATTTTCTTGTCCTCTCCTCCTCTTTACCCATCTCCCACGACAATGGGGCCTCTCCTCTCCTCTTCTCTCCTCTTGACCTTATTAGTGCATGTGGTTGGTTTTAATTCATTACATCTTGGATCATTATAACAGACACATGATTTGTACATGTGCACACCCCGACTTTGACTACATTTGATTGATCTGAGAAGCCAAGTGATTTTGGTGTGTGAGGGTGCCTAACACCTTCCTTGCACACATTTGAAATGCTTATCCTCCTTTGGTTTGCTTAGATTGTTGATGTTGTCCTTAGTGGTTAAGGAGTTATACACACACATCACACTCATATTCATGCATGATTTCGAGTTTTCCTAATTTTCCTAAAAGAGGTTAGGTAGCAACCCTATTTCTCCCTCTTTTTTTCCGATTCATCATGTCTACAGGAAGGGACAAGATCTAGGCGTTAAGCCTAAATATTTAGTATTTAGAAACCTTAACGTGATTTGTTTTTGTGCTCCCTATCTCTTTTTTATGATATTTGGTTTATTTGTGACATGCTGGAATCTTGATGTTTGCCATCTAAAGATTCCAACTTCTTGATAGACTCTTTCATTTTAGTTTTTATATTCTCTCCATTAGTTCTCTTCATAATTAATGTTCAAAAAAAAATCGCAACATTCATTATATTTCTATTTTATAAAGAGCAACCTGCAATTAAGAAACATTCAGGTTTTCAAGTGAAATAACAAAACCCTCATTTCCTCGTTTCTTTTGCTGGTCTTGTTAAGGTAACAGATTTTAAATTCATTGTTTGGGGTTTTAGTTATAATAACCTTTGAACATTGACACATTTAAAGAGATTAAATGGTAAAAATGCATAATAGAAGAACAATAACCTCATGACATCGTAAATGGCAAAGGCCTCCGTCTCATAACCTAATTTCTCTCCACCCTACGAGAAAATAAGGAATATGTTAACATCAAAACAAGTGAAACTTCCTTGATGGATGAAAACTTCCAAGCATAAAGAGAAAAATATATTAATAAGGACTAAAAAACTAAATGTTAAAAGTAGCAACTTCAAACAAATTTGGATGAAGATTCAAAAACTAATAGTCAAGTTGGGTTTTGAAGATCCAAATAATCCTTGCAACACTCATGTGAAGGAAATAGCATTTCGTGTGAAACTAACACCATCTGTATGAACCTGTAATTAAGCTTTAATACAATTTTTTTTTGCTTTCACAAGGAAAAGTAGCTACAAATTTGCAACAGTTGAAACATTGCAGGTGAAAATACTAATTCAAAAAAGAAAGGGACGTAAAACAGTAACATATGGTATAATCTTATACCAATGTTGTCATGTCACTTATAAATACCAAATTAATGCTAATATTACAATTCTAGACTAGAAGAAACATAATGATATAAAATTCATTATTGGAATCAGTGACTTGTATTTAAGTCAACAATCCAATAATTTATGTTCTTCAATTGGACAAAAAATTACATTTAGAAATACATGCAAGGAAATTTCTGACCTTAGTTGTGCCAGTAGAATTTACATAGAGGTAAATGGGCTTCTCTGGATCATCATATTGAAGATATAAGAACTCTGCAAGCATAAGTTCTGTCACAGATGGAACAAGAGACATTCCCAAGTACACAATCCTGTTTTTATATAGGTAGGACGCCAGATCTGGAGGTGGTTGTTCCCATGCATTACCCCTCAAGAATGGAATGACCTGTTAATATAGATGGCATCAACTCTTTGTTTAGACAAAAAGAATTATTTTGACCTATTGGTTTCAATATTATTACATAAACAGATGGACTTATAAGCTCAGGAAAAAGATCATCACAAATAGACCATATACAACAATAATGCTTTCATGTGTGTGCTTCGTAAATGGAAGAATGAAATGTTAATGGTTTCCAATAAGAGAAATGCCCAGCATCAAGTGTAGGAAAGAAATTGCATATCAACTGCCTTTCTATTCATGGAATATAGACACTTCTGGACCATGTAGAATCCAATTTTACATCAAAATTATAAGTACCAAAACAACCATTGAAGCGTGGTTAATAAGGATTATAACTCCAAATTTAAATATTCCATGGTACTCAGTTATCCTTTAAATGAATTTGTGCACATCAAGTCATGATCCACAAAATTATTGAGATATCGATTAAAAATGGAATTAACATATTCCATTTTTCTTCAATCCAGAACAAAGTAGCCAAGGCAGCCCATGTTTGGAAGAGAGACTAGAGGTTTGAGTCTGCTGCCTTGCCTGTATTGATCCTATGATCTCACGTGCTATGGAAGATTCCCCTTTTCAATTACTGTGCTTGTAACTTCCCCTTTTCAATTACTGTGCTTGTAACTTCCCGGTACTTATTATTTTCTCTCTATTTGAAAGTTCTTTTCCAGAATTTTCATATGCAAACGTGTATCTTACTGCCTTCTATATTTGTATTTTGTACTAAGAAAATATATACTTGAAATCGTTCTTATTGAGGTTCCTTCCTAGGCATCAAGGCAATGTAAATAGGTCAGGTGCTTCAGAACCTAGACACATGTTGATTTTTCTGATTGTTTAATTTACATACTTAGAAATCTAAATGCATTTTATCATAGTTTCTCTATACTTTTTTATATACCAACTGTTACTTGTATAGAACAACTGTTTGGTTACTTTAATATTAACGGATCAGTAGGTTAAACTCTTTCTTATTTATTTATGAAGCCTAGGTGTTCAAGGCACCCTAGCATGTTACCTGAGAACCTTTATTCCTTAATAACATTGTTTCTACTTGTTATATCAATATTGACAACCAGCACTGACTCGGGTAATTTGCACCACTGTGCCAAGAGGAAACATGTGAACACACTCCAGAAGTTAGGATTAGGAGTAGTAGACACTCCATGCCGGGCCTAGGTCAACTTCACAGTAACCCCTAGCAGACCTAAAAGACACAGCAAGTGCTAGTGCACAGAAGATCACAAGATGCTGTAGAGGAGAATTCAAATAGATGTGTTATGAAATCCCATCCAGTCGCCGAGCAATTTACCATATTGATAACCCTGCTAAACCAACCCCAATGATACAGCAAGAACTGGCGTACAGAACATTACATGTGTCATTGAGGAGAATTATAGAGGGTTTTTTTTTTAAAAAAAAGGCACGCTTGGTTTAGTTCAGTCCAGTCCAGTCCCATCCAATGAAAACCATCTATTTCAAACATGCAGCAGTCATCTGCATACTACAAGCTGCAGTAAGCGGCAAAGCAGGCTAACTGGACTTTAATAAGATATCATTGAGATTGATACACATGTCCAAGAAAAGAGGGATAAATGATAGACATCAAGCCACTGACCTTTAGGGAGTCCCTCCCAAGCCATGGATTACTAAAAATACTCACGTTATTGTGCCCTTGGCCTGATTTAATTAATTATTAGAGAACCTCCGCCCAACAATGTGGGCTGTAGACTCTAATCCCTTTCCCTTATCTCCCTTCCTCTTTGTTGCTTCAAACGACAAAGATAAATAACAGGAGGCACACTCGACAAATGACCTGCATTTCCCGACGAGGCGTGTGGACCTTCCCTATCTAAACACAGTTTTCGAAACACAGAGTTGGATATAGATTAGAATCTATAATAAAGACTTCCAGACTGGTCCAGCAGCAGACAGTCGGTACCAAGCAAAAACAAAACAGTCCAACCATTTGAATATAACCATCTCCAAATAATCAAGAAGATTTTCCGCTGAGCTTTGCAGGAGGACATCAAACTTCTGGTGCAATAAAAAAAACTTCTAGTGCAATAACTAAATAAAGCTATTGAAGAAAAAAAGAAGAAGTTATTGTTTAGGTCTCGTAAACAAAGACAAACAGGAGTGGAAGAAAGGAGAGAAGATCACCATTGTAACGACACCCCTCTTTCCACGGGAGCCACTGGATGGGGGAGGAGGAAGCCGGTGACCGGAGAAGCCGCTGATGGCGCTGCCTCCGACACGGGGTGCCAAGAAGGTGCTGGAAAGAGGAGGAACGCCAGGTCTGGTGGAAGGCGGAGAGGAAGAGCTCATTCGAGTCCTCCAGTTGGGCGGTGGAAGTGTGCCGGTGATGTTCGAGCAGCGGGGCAAGGACGGAACGCGCTGAGAAGGCACCGCAGCGACCACCTCCATGCTGCTATTGTCTCCTCCCCTTTGGGCTTCCGGCTCTCAAGCTTCGAAGGCACAGGGCCGATTAACAGATACGATTGCTGTTCCCCTTTTCAGACAAATTTTCTTCTGGTACTAAGCGTTCAAATTTCTAATCATTTTATTTGTACATTTTTTTATTTTTTTATACAATTTACAAAATAATCTATTCTATATTAAAATTCTAATATAATTTATCATTTTTTATTCAAAAATTAATACCCAATTTTTTTTAAGAAATTTAATTTCAATAAAAGTTTTATCATTTATTATCGATCAACAAACACCAAATTTCAATCTCAATATGCACATTAACTCTTAATTTTATACAATTTACAAAATCTCACGTACCGTTTTACGATTTTTGATAGATTCACGACTGGCGACTGCATTGTCTTAATATAACTTTAATCTACTTATTAAAAAAATAAACACTAATAAATCCCTTTAAGCACGGAGTTGTGCTTTGTTTTGTGCGGCGATTGCAATTATGGCATTTGTCTTTCGATCATAAATAAATTATTCTTAGGTCTTATTTAGTTTAACTTTAACTTTATTTTTATATAAATTTTTAACATCATTGTTATTATATAAGCTATAACGTATAAATTTTTACTACTTTAATTACTATATAACTTTAACTTTATTTGTAAAATTAACTTCTACTTTAACTATATTTAACTCTTGAAGAAACCTTAATCATCAATCTGCTCATGTTATTGTGAAAATATAAAGAACAATATATAATATAATTTTAGATTTCATTTCATTTAATTTTAATTTTAATTTTATATAAACTTTTAATGTTATCATTATTATACAAACTTTAACATATAAACTTTTACGATCTTAATTACTACGTAATTTCAATTCCATTTATTGAAATTAACTAGAATTCTCCTTAATGTAAGGTATCACCGAGAAAAAATAAAGGAGCACAATTATGTAAGTTTTTACATTCAAATCTAAGCGGATATATTACCATTATCAAGTTACCACAAGTGTGAGATTATTTTCAAAAATGCTAAACCATATTTTGCTGCTATCTAATCTAAAGTTCGCAATCACCTTCAAGACTTTCAAAGGCTTTAGACATCAATCATATTATTACAGGTATTTAGTTTATATATTTTCATAGTTTTTTTGGAATGTCATGGCAGGTTCTGTACAGCTCAGCACCATTTCAACCTTTTCTTTCGATTTTTCTTCCGATCATACCGCTGCTAGCACTCCAGTCTTTTCGATTTTTTCAGTCTGGGCCGGATAGGCTCAATTCTGATTTCTGCTGTTTTATAAATCCAATCCCAATTGTCTTTTATTATTACCTTTGTTTGGACTTTTTTTGTAATCTAGTCCTTCCTGTTTGCAACCTCTTTTTATTGACCTTTGCCTCTTAAATGGATCGAGGATTTATCTTTTAAAAAAAAGTTACAAATGTTATTTATACAGGATTTGTGTTGTTAAAATTAGTTAAAATTAAATTAGAGAGAATTCAATTATATCCGATTCAAATACAAATCTTTCTCAATAGAATTCAATTATTTCATAAAATTAAATAAAATTCATATAAAAAGAAAATCCAAAATTCAGTTTCGACTACCTTCTTGAATCTTTTTACCTCCTCATGAGACATCCTGCAACCTTTATATCTTTTAAAATGTTTATTTCATGAATAGTTAAATTTTAAAATATATTAATATTTTATTATTTTTTAAATAAAAAATAAATTTAATTTTATCTAATTTCAACATATGTACAGATACTAAAATTTTAAATTTTATTTAATTTTATTTAATACATAAATATCTCTACACTAAATTCAATTCTAACTAAAAAATAAATTCTTAACAATTTATTTTTATTCAATTTTACATGCATAAACAGAATTAAAATAACTTTTACCAACTAAAAGCTAAAATTAAGGAGAGGAGCTGTGATGGTAGAACATAAGGGATGAATCCCTCACTTTCTAGGAGTTTTCCTTTTTGTCGGAGGATGAAAAAGAGACCGGCGCCAGTGGCTGGTCCTTCACTTGCAGGCTAAGTATGTCGGGCCTCGAATAATGTCCAACCACATCAAAGTCAAACTTGGCTCGTACTATTTCTCCAAGATCTGCAATCAAATTACCAACGTAAGGCTAGCTCTTGGTTATTCAGATGAAAACACAAATTTTGCTTTTCCCCACCTAACTCAGCTGAAATGAGAGCCTCTTCTTCATAGTTGGGACCTGCTAAAACATTGCCTAATGGTGAAATAATCACGCTGCCACCAGCACACACAACTGAATCAGGAGATGTGTCCTCTGTTCCTTCGAAAACATAATCTGGTGGAGGTGGGTAGTCTTTCCGCCTGCAAAACTGGTTAGCCGATAGGACGAAGCATCCTCCCTCTAAGGCAATGTGTTTCATTGATGCCTGCCACGTTTCCCTAGCATCAGCTGTCGGAGCACAATAAATTTCAATGCCTGTAAAAAGATTTTGAGGAAACGTCTCATAAGGCTACAAGCTAGTAGAAAGTTCTGGTAGATGGTGGAGGTTGCTAGTGCATGCTCCTGATAAAAGAGAGACAAACCACTTCCATTACCCTAGGATGGTTCTGGTCATAGAAAACATGGTGGCAGACATCGGAGTACCACCATGCAAAAAATTCAGGACACTGCCATTATTGCTGGACAAACTACTTTTGGAATCTTTGAAGTTATCTAGAAATAATAAACTACCCTTTATGAATTGAGCCATGAAAGAGTTCATTAACATAGCTTTTGGATT
>JAMKPZ010007547.1:0-10387 GCA_024699675.1 Amphibolis antarctica
CTCTCTCTCTCTCTCTCTCTCTCTTTCACACACACATACCACATGAAATGTTGTCTCTCAAGGTTCATTTGATTTTATTTTTTTAAAAAGAAATTTCTATCCCAGTTTTATTCATTAGGCAGACAGGTACTTGCAGCTAAAACCAGAAGGACTATGATAGTGGGCAGGTGGGTGGTGTGGGGGAGGGGGAGGGGGAGGTGGGGTTAGGCCAAAATCCCACTATGAAAAACTAAACAAAAACAAATTGACAGACTTGTTACAGGACAAAATTGTGAGAGGAACCAAACCAAAACCTCACAAGGAAAAGAACCCGCATTTAGAGCCGACATTTATCTAGCTGCAAGATGTTCTTGATTCAGGCAAGATGCCTCACTTGAGACCTGTAAACTTGAGAACCAAGAGAGAAAGTTATCTACGCTGCCATGTCAATTACTTGATTGTATTGACAAGGCACCCAATGAATAAGAGGATCTCAAGGTTTATTTGATAACGATCTTTTAACTTTGATTTTAATTTTATATAAACTTTTACACATTATCATCATCAGGTAATTAAATCTTCGTATTTAAGTTTTTATCTCATGATTTACGGTAAAGCGTAACTATGTTTGATAAAGGTTCAACTCTGAACTCTCCACTGTTGGGTGCTTAGCACACGTCCTCCTGTGCGTGTCCCAATTATGCCGCTTACACAGGAGAAGTGTCACTTTGTACCTTGCTGTGACAAGAGGTCGTGACTGAAAAGCTGGGGACTAGATGACCTAGGTTACACTCGATACAGACCAGTAAGGTGCTGCAAGCTCTTAAGAGGAATTGAGGAGCTCTTGCTATATCAAGGTTTTAGCATAGTGGCAGCACCCGATCCTAACAAGTGGTATCAGAGGGCAAGATGTTTTGTGTTCGAGTCCCAACGGATGCGTGTAGTGTGTACGAGTGTTGGGGGGGAGGGGGATTGTTGGGTGCCTAGCATGCGTCTTCCTACGCGTGTCCCAACTATGACACTTGCACAGGAGGAGTGTCATCTCGTGCCTTATCGTGACAAGAGGTCATGACTGAAAAGTTAGGGACCAGATAACCTAGGTCACACTCGACACAGACTAGTAAGGTGTTGTGAGCCTTTAAGAGGAATTGAGGAGTTCTTGCTATTACCTCGGGGTTTTAGCATAGTGGCAACACTCAATCCTAACATCTATAGTATTTGGATCAGAACTAAAACATTTTATTACCAAAGTGATCTAATCAACCTAGGGTGCATTTAGGGATAGCTTTTTCTAACTTTTAGCGTCAGATGGAACTAAAGTTTGAACTAAGGAATGTATGTTTGTTTGTTTATTTAAAAAGTAGAAGTACGGTGAAGTTCACATTTTTTAAGAAATTACATTATTTACAATATAAGTATTTTGATATAATTTGTTAATATAAAATGTTAAAGTTGTTACTATACATAGCTAAAGTGCATAATGAAAGACGGAAGTACATGGTAACAAACACATAAACAAATGATGCTCTAATTTCTTGAATGTAGCTAGAATTGGATACTAATTAGAGTAATAAAAGTTTAAACATTTAAATATATAAAGTAATAATAACATTAGAAATGATTTTGAGAACTAAAAAAAGTTGCTTGTGAATGATACAAATAAATCTTTACAATGATGGTTCAAAAATCCTTTAATATACAATAACATGTGGATGATGTCGTAGACTTTATCTTATTAAAACTAATTAATCAGTAAAAAAAGATTTACAAGTGACGTAAATGTTTTGAAGTGTCTTGTGCTTGTGAGTCTTTTATTAGAATATACGTGAATTAGTTCTAATATTATGTAATTTCATTTTATTAGAACGAATTGACTAAGTAATCTAAAAAAATTTAGATGTAAATTTTACTCATCAATTTCGATGTAAGATTATTTTTTTACCATGATACCGTACTTTTTCACTGAACCCACGATCTTCGATGTGGTTAACCAGAAAGGAATCTTGTACTCTGTCCGAAGGTTATCTTTCATGGGTGTTACCAAACAAGGGTGAATGTGAATAGCCTTGATATGAATGCCTTCCAAAACCTCCATGGATTTAAAGCCAAGCTTCACAATGAGGAATAGTGCTGCGAAAAACAGACACTCCAAATGCTGTGCAAACATAAAACCTCAGCAGAGATCACATAAGGATTAAAAGGTCTTCATTTTTCATCTGCCAAAGATCTCATTTTTCATGGGTTCAACAGCAGTTGCTGGTCTATTTTCTTTTCTTATGCTGAGATTCCAATTCCAAGCATTTTTGCATAGCAATATGAACTGATGAACAGCTTCAACTCCTTGGAAAATTAACCTTCTTGTGCTTGCTATGAAAACCTGTTGCCGTCCCCATTCTTCCATCAAATTCAGTGGGTTCGCTCTCCTTCCCTTCTCCTCCCCCCTACATGTGATCGATCTGTGCTTACACATGTTCACCCCATCGATCCACCCACCAAACCCTCAAAGTTTTCAGCTATTTAATTGTATCATGCAATTAAACTACTTCCCTGTGATCATACAAAACTTCTTCCATGCCCCCAAACAACTTTTGTGATTCGCTTGCAGCTACTCCACCATTTTCAGCAAGTTAGAGAGCCCACCTTCCTCCCAAGCTGCTAAAAATCTCCGCTTTTTTGCTTGGCAGTGTGGGCATTCACAGCCACTGCCTTGCCTTTTCCTTTTTCCCAGTACTTGTGTTTTCTTTGTTTGTTAATTATTACTTAAAGTTGAGAACATAAGTTAATGGTGTTTTAAACTTGAGATTATAAGTTTTAACGAAAAATATTTTAATCACTAGAATATTACTTTAGTGGTTCACAATAGTTGTGTTTTTGTACTTAATTAGGAGGAGTTAATTTGTGCACGTCGGAAAAGTCTAATTTTTTTTTTGATTTTTAGTTGTTTCTGCATCTTTAGAAATTTGAAAAAAATTTAATTTTTTTATCATTACATGTATAAATGTTTTTCGTTATTTCTCACTTGTTAGGTAGGAAAATTTCTTACAATCACAGAAATTTCATCACGATACAATTTCTTAACATTGTGTCTTGCCCAACCTCTCTCAATCATTGTTGAACTCATGGTTACAGAAAAAATGTGAAATTATATTTGAAATGTTAAAATATAAAAAATTTATAAACTTTTTTAAATTTATTTTTTAGAATTTCCACAACATGTATAAACAGTCTTAATTTTTTTTTCATTTCCTAATTCCTTTTCCTAAATTTCTATTTCTCAGATTTTCGATATACACAAACCAAGTCCTTACGAGGAGTTATATCTTTAAAAAGTATAAAAAATAGTAAAAAAAGTGAAAAACTTGTCTTATTATTTTCAATCATTTAAAGATATTAAATTTATTTTCAATCATACACAAGCCTCTCTTTATTCTGAATACAAGATCAAACCCAACAGGAAGATCAATTAAATTATCCTCCCATTATGATGTATGAATTTTTTGGTTGAATTTCAAACAGTACCAGTTCCTTAATTTTGCTGAACCTTTCACCAGACATTCATTTATGAGCATCTGATTTTATAAAAAAAACTGTAGTAATGTTCTCATTGCATTTATCAGTAGAAATGAAACATCAATTTTTTAGTTTCAGTCACTACAAATATTCGGACCCAATTTGTTCTACCCTACCCAACACGCATTTATGATTAATTTGTTTTAGTATATAAATTTATTATCTCATGTCATTGACCTTATTCACCGACCAATCAGAGGTAACATAAATAAGTTTGCCATTTTCTAGTTTGTTCAATGAATGACCAGGGTATAGATTTTTTTTATGGATAGTAATGTCAAGATTAAGAAATACAATTATGAACTTATAAATGATTTATATCTAAGTAAAGATTTGAACCTAAGACCTTAAGGTCTAATAAGATTTTCATAATCATTAAATTACTATTTCAGAGATGGGACATGAATTCTTGCAATTAATGACATAGATATACATTAATTTAAATATATATATATATATATTAAATGTATTAATCTAATTTTTTGAAATATGAAATATTTTATCTTAAAATTAATTAACTGTGACTGAAGACATTTATTACTTGTTAGCTTAAATTTTATCCTTGCATTTACATCTTTCCTTTTTTTCTGATTAACAGATGAAATTAATATTACACGTAAAAATTAATTAATAATGAGTAAAAAATTATCATATATTAATGCAACTTCTATCTCTGTACGTATTTATCCACGTAGGACTTTTCACATGAAATTGTCTCAATTATTTAGTAATAATGCAAAATTATGTTATAATTTGGATGTAAATTTTTTTTTACGTTGATTTTAAAATATCGAAAATCGTGAGATTTTAGATTATTGTGTAAATTTTTTTCCCATTCTATTTGGACGGGGTATTTGTGTTCGTCGAAAATATTAAAAAAGGAAATTTTTTTTAGAAATGTAAATTTTCAAGTATATGTGTATCTTAATAAAATAAAAAAAATTAAAATTTTTTCATCATTATAAATATAATTTTTTCCATCATTTTTCATTGATTAGGTTAGAAAAATTCATGTAATTTATGGTAATTTCATTACGACATATCTTTTTTGATATCGTGCATCTTGTTTAACCTTTCTTAATTATGATTAAACTCGTGGTTATAAGAAAAAAATGAAATTATATTTAAAATATAAAAATATAAAAAATTTATAATTTTTTAAAAATTGATTTTCCAAAATTTTTACAAATTTTTTTTTCATTTTCTAATTTTCCCTTCCCTTTTTCTATATTTCTAATTTTTAAATTTCTGACGTGTAGAAATAGGTCTGAGTATGTAATTTGTGTTAAAAAAGTAACTTCAATCGAGATAAAAAAATTTCGCGATTCTATCTTTTTTTTAAAAATAAATTCGAAAAATCTATATAACATTCCTACCAAATTTATGACGTCAAAAGTATTTTCAAACAGTTTTCTTAAACTGGCGGTTACCTAAAAATTGAAAGCTCGGAATTTTTTAAAATACTGTCATTTGTCAAATCGGCTTTTTATATAATGCACGTCTGTTTGCACGTCATGCCACGACACACTGGACTCATGTTGGTAAGAGGGAGGGATCTTGGGATTGTTTGTTTGCGTGACGAGTTCAAGTGAAAATGATATTTATATATTTTTTAAAATTATATTATTTAAAATATAAATATTTTGATATAATTTTTAAGATTTTATTTGTTTAATAGATAATTATTATGTATTATATCATTTTATAATAATATTTATTAAATAATTTTAATATTTTATGCTATAAAATTATATTAAAAAATCATGTATTTTGTAAAATAACGTAAACCCCACTTCACTTATTTTAACTACTTAAACAAACACATATAATGTAAAATATTAAAGTTATTTGATAAATATTAACGTAGATTATTACGGTGTACAGATAAAAGTGAATAGTAAAAAATACTTAGACAAACAAGACTCTCGTTTGAGAATTAAAAAAGTAAATAACTCTATGTTAAACATTAGATAAGTTACGGCTATATTTTGACTGCTTAATTCCATGTCTGTGAGAATCTTTTTAAATGTTAAGATTTCAAATATAAATCTTCACTTAAACATAGGCTATATTTGGTATGGACTTTTTTAATTCCAACAAGAAAGCAAAGATTTATATTTATAATATTTGCATTTATTTTAATATTTAAATAAAATATGTAGAATAGTAAAATTATATTTTTTAATGTTGATAATGATGAAAAAAAATGAAAATGTTGCATTAGAAAACCCTCATGTCATTAATGAGTGATTTTTTGTTGTGGCAAATGAAACCATAGATTTCTTA
Organism: Amphibolis antarctica; assembly: GCA_024699675.1. Taxonomy (NCBI): domain Eukaryota; kingdom Viridiplantae; phylum Streptophyta; class Magnoliopsida; order Alismatales; family Cymodoceaceae; genus Amphibolis; species Amphibolis antarctica. The sequence continues at coordinate 5,836 of JAMKPZ010007547.1, forward strand.
TATACTTTGTTTGGTTCTAATTTTTTCTACCTATCAAAATTATTCTCAACGTTATTATTATTTATTATATAAATTCTAATGTATAAACTTTTATCACCTAAATTAGTATACAATTATTATATAATTTTAACTCTATTTTCAAAATTAGCTTCAACTCCTGAAGTTGAAAAACCTGTGATTAAAGGTGTATTTGGTAACAACTTCTTTAGTTTCGAGAGTACCAAAAAGTGATTTTTTCAACTCTTTTTTTCAAAGAAGATATCTACATTTTCAACTCTCACGTCATTCAAAAAGATGGATAACAGGAATTGATGTATTTTAATATTTAAATAAACATTGATAATGTTGAAATTATATTTTTTAATATTAATGTGATTAAATCTCATAATAAGGTTAATATTAATATTTTAATGAAGAATTTTTCTAAATGAAACCTACACAAGATATTCATAGATTCCATTCTTTTAATCCACTCCGATACTTTTGAAGTAGAAAAAAATGAATTTCTGGAGTAAAACGTAAGAAACGATTTTAAGATAAAAAAAATAGAAAAAATAATTTTGATAATAAAATAAAAAATAAAAAATAAAAAATAAAAAATATCTAATTTTAAAAATTAAAAGTAAAGGTAAAAAAACGAAACCATAGATTTACAACCGTACTTTTAAATTTTGGTACCATCTATGAGAAAAAAATATCAGATAAGTTGGTTTCTTTTTTTTTGTTTTTCGGAAACTGCCAAAAACTTCTTAATTATTAATTTTCAGCTTTGTTCGCGGCGCACAAAACAAAGAAATAATGATGCCACCGGCCCCACCTGCGCCCGACTCAAGGAATCTTTGCGAGGGACGTGTGACGTAATAATGAATACTTGGGGGGGCCCATCCGTAAACAAATATTTGGGTGCTACGTAGTCCAAGGCCGTCACATCGGGCCTGCGTAAATGGGCCCCACTGTTGTTCCGTGGGGCCCACTTGGATTCCTCGGCACATTATTGAATCCGCCCGTCACGTACGTCGCACGTCATAGTACGTCATCACACAACCTATCCATATATATTATATTATATATATATTAATTAATATTTATATATTTGACAACGAAATTGTTATTGTCTATGTTATCGATAAATTTTTATGTGTGGTTATCGTTATATAAATTTTTAGTTATAATTTATTATTTAATTTAAATTTATTTTTGTTTCTATGGTAATGATGTTATTATCAAATGAAGTGGTCAAAGTAACTTTACCCTTGGACTAGTTTAGTTGAAGATAATGAAGTTTAAAAATTACTTCTAATGTAACGATGACATGAGAAATTCTTGAAGTAACCTTTTCACTCTCTTTAAAATCAAATATCACTCCATCCATTTGGTAGAAGAAGTGATTTTTTTTTGCTTCTAAAGTAAAATAAACTGCTACGAAACGAACCCTTATTCTTCGACTTTTATTTTGGGATGTACATGACCTTTAATCAAACTTGTATTATCTATTTCGACTCGTATACTTTAATATTGGAACCTTCATTACTTATTCGTGTGCACATGAACAAGTAGCTTATATCATTATAAGCTTTCTTAAAAGAACATATTATACATATATATTTTTTATATTTTATTTTTTCATATGAAGAGCAATGCTTTCAACTCATCTTTTGCATTATTAATGAATGATTTGATAACGATGTATTTTAGTTTCAAACACTTTGGAGAATTGGGAGCTAAACCTTATTATCAAATGGAGTTGAATTTCATAATAAATGGTCAAGTAAAATCTTGTACATAACAATTTATATAGTGATGATAGTACATAAGAATTTACGTAGAACTATAGTTGAAAAATTGTTACCAAACAACCTCTAGGATTAGTTCATTTTCTTGCAAAACAAGTTACTTTCTCCTTCATTGTTTTTACAATAGTTAGCCTATTACTTAAGTTGGGATTACTTGGTAGCACAACTAAAATCAATGTATTGTCTATAGCTTTGTTCGATAATAAAGTGTTTTAACTTCAATAACCGTTGAGAGTTAAAATTAAGAATATTTTTATAAACGATTTGAAGCTATATAATAAATTGCAAGATGAGAATTTATGTATGAAAGTTTATATAGTAATGTTGATATATGAAAATTTACAAATAGTTAGAAACTTCTCCTTACTAAACCAAGAAATTCATTCAGTAATTTGCAATTCAATAGGCCAAAAGATATCAATTTATGTTGTAATCTATAATCTGCTGAGCAGTAACTACTTTTAGGTGGCAAACATAATGGAAGGAGAGCTTGGGGTAATGCTTTCATGGTTCTCCCAACTTAATAATTAAGGTCACTAATGAACCTTAATTAGATTTCTTATATTATAATACATGAATTTACCGAAATATTTCTTAATCGAATACTTGGTACATTTGAGGATCACAACTCTTAATGTCATTTCATTTTCTTCTACAATTATTTGTGCTAGTGCACACTCATTCAAGCAGTATATATGGACAGCAAATGTAAGGCATGACAAGCATCTATACCTTTAGGTGTTTGGCAATGGAAAGTAGAATGAATATCATTGACCTTTTAACATATATGGTTCCTTAGCTAAGTTACTGTATTAGCTACATTGTATTTGTTGGGAAAAACATATAATGGGTTTTCTGTGATAACTTCTCAATGATCAAAAACATCAAAAATTAAATCAAACAAAACAAGCACACCACAAGTACACTAACATAATTTAGGTGGAAAACCTCTTCAATGTGAGGAGTAAAAAGTATGATATCAATTGATCTACCTTTAAGCCTCTACTATAATAATAATTGGTGAAACTTAGGTCTTCTTTGGTATTTAACTAAAGAAATCATACATATTTTCACAATCAAACAATTGCACAATGAATAACATGAATAAAAGGTAAAATAGGTTTTACCTAAAACGACCTTTCTGTTACAAAAAATTCTGCTATTACACTGCTATTCCAAAAAATACAAAACTTGGCAGAAATGAAGCATTACAAGTCACTGATCTACCGAACAAATTTTACCTTAAACGAAATTTGTTTCTCTCTTCAAACATAACTTCTCCCAAGAGTGTGCATTACAGAATCGGAATGACAAATCACTTCTGAAATCACCTTCGAATCTACCTCTATGCTGTTCTGTTCTTCAATCCAACCGTTAAATCTGAAGATCAATAAGTCACAACTTAATTGGTAAAAAACATCAATTTGATTCAATCACAAACAATCTTCCAATCAACCTCTTGATCAAGATGACACAACAACAAAAGAGTATATGAAAAACAACTGTCGCCTTCTCTTATTTTGAATACTATTGTGTTGCCACCTCTCTCTCATCTTTCACATACCCTAATGTGGTTAAGTAGGTATTTTTTGTCAAATTCTCTATATATATAATAAAAATATTGTGTGAGTCATCCTCACCCAACAGTATTTACTGTATCTACTGTGGAAAAAAGAAGTCAGGAGCTATGATAGGGTCCTGATGGCAACAGAAAAAGCTCTGTTGTTCTACATTTGAGATGGACTCAGAAATTTGAGGGGATCTTCTATATGAATGTTGAAGATGGAGATGGTGAAGGAAGAAGAGTAGAATGGAACTATGAGTTCATGGCAGAGATTTATTTGATAATTATTTCTGCATCCACATGCATCATATATATATTTCACTCTCTTTTCATGTACTTCTAGTTTCTGCAATTTAAAGGTTGTTTTACTTGACGCGTGATGAACATTAATTTGTTTAATTAGGGAGCTGATGCCTGCCTTCTCAGGTTCAATTTCAATTGTGGAATTCTTTAAAAAATCACTCTTTGTGCACTTTTCTTCCATCTGTGTATTCACAGAAAGCTTTATGTATGGAATTCTTTGTTCAACACACATCATAATCCATGCGAATCAAATTGATTTCATTAGTGGTAGATTTTTTCATTCCACAGATTAAAGAAGTTTCTCTGATTTCACCAGGACTTGGCTTGTACATGTTGCAAAACCACTCCACGGCAACAATAAGTCAACAGAATATATTCTACTAATTTGCTGCAAATTTATTATCATTATTTCTCCTATACGCAAAACCTCTTCTTGGAAGAGCTCAATAGCCACAGTTTAATTGCTTGTTGCATGTGTTAGATTGAACTAAGGATTGGGCAAGCATCTACTTGCCTGGACAACATACAAAGTGTATTCTACAGATGCTTGCTTTGATCAGGACTGATGGGTAAAAGTTGATGACACAGCAACAACAGCTTCAGCAACTGTCATGTAAAGACCACTTGATCCAAACATCTGCAGCACCTCTGATCGGTAGAGCTTGTCCATCACTTCCCCCGAAGGGTTTGCCAGGACAATCTACAAATTTCCAACAAAAGGTGGGAAAAAGTGCAAAAAATAAAATAAAAATGGTAATCAGTAGGAATGCAAATGAGAAGCAGTCAGCGGTTGAGCTGTGTGATTTAAATATATCTCACTTGGAGTGTCCTCTTCTCCAATGTCTTCTTCAGCTCTGTTAATGCTTCTATCCCACTGGTGTCAATAGCTGTC
>JAMKPZ010007548.1:0-14605 GCA_024699675.1 Amphibolis antarctica
AAACCAGCACTGGGTGAGAATAGCAAAATTTGATCTTCCCAGTAGAGCAAAATGTAGTCTAAAGTCTCATTTACTTTTAGCTTCATTTATTATAAAATCAATAATTACGAAGAGTTAGAGTTAAAAATAATTTTATAAATGATATTAAAATTATATAATAAATTATAAAATAAAAATTTATATAATAATAATAATATATAAAAATGTGTGAAAAACTAGAACTTTCTGTTCCCAAAAACACACTGATCAATATAAACAACAGATAAATAAACAGACAGAAAGACATTCAAATAATCTTATTTTATGATCTAATATTACATGAAGAAAAGAGAGGATCTTATTTGTTTGTTTCTTTAGTACCATCATTTGTATCATTCATGGTTAGTAATAAATTAGGATGCCATCGAAATCTCAAAGTATTCATACGGAGAAAATTTCAAGATTCTTTTTTCAAAATTCCAAATGGTACAAACAATTTATAATCTAGAAGTACTTTTCAGATTTTTCTGTTTTCGTATTTTTTAAAGCACTACATCTGCTGTACCAGTTAAGATTACAGAAGGAATCAATCCTCGATTTCGATTTTTCATAAAATACATATATGGCAAGCATAAGCTTGCTTATACCGATGTAATTAACTTCATTTCATTTTCGTCAATGCTATTTACTTTTCAATTTAAAATAAAAATAACGTTCAAACTCATGAAGTTTGAATTATTTAAAATTCAGCAAACTCAAACTTTCACCCTTGCTTCCGTCTAAACGTAAGAATTTTTAATTTCATTTAATTCCAAGAGATGTAGAAAAACCTTTATATTAAATTTTATTTCTATCTAATTTAATTTTACTCAAAAAATAAATTCTAATCAATTTATTTTTAAACAATTTCACGTACACAGAGAAGTCTTCTTCTTGCTTGTCATAGAAGAAGTTTCGCTGAATCCATAAATATGGTTTCATCCATGAGAGGATGAGATGAACGGCAGATAATGAAGACGAGCATAGCTCTTGTATGTCATACATTCTCCTAATAGTCTTTGATAAATAATCACTTGTAAAAACTCATCATCGATCTTTTATGAACGTGAATTCTACAAAAAATTCATTAATTAAGACGCAACTCATTCGTGGGTTTAGATGCATCCGGAAACAAACCACCACTGCATTTTTTTATTTTTAAAGAATGATATTTGTCTTACCTCTATCAAAAAAATAAATCATAATGAAAATTTCAAATACCAGAGTATCATTTCCCACTTGTATATATATATAGAAAAAATAACTTTGTAGGTGTCTATATATAAGTCGATTTTGTAGGCACCCGTTGGATTAATATTTAACGATGGTTTGATCAAGAGAGAGTGTGTCTAAAAAAAAACTCCTACAGATGACATCCGCGTAAAAGCAATCTATTTATTTTAATACAAAAAAATTCATAAAAAGTCACCTGGGAGATTTGTGATTCCTTTTCGTCACCTACAATTTGCAATTCTTTTTCCTTATTCAAAGTCACCTACGATTCGTCATCTTCCCGAAAGTCCCCTCATCTTCCCCTTGATCTTTTTAAAGTTATCGAATGGAACACGAAATGACGTTAGTTAGCGTTGGATCTACCGACGAGTTACAGATGTGCTTTTATGTTATTAAAAGTTGATTTATTAAGTACATAGATTATATTTTTATTTAACATAAATGAACATTTATTGAGGAAAAAATGTTTACAACATTTATTGAGAAAAAAGTTAGTTAGATCGACAAACTATTAATTACATTAAGTACAAAGTAAAATATGTTTAATCTGAAATATTACATTTAATTATCAACCACTCTGTAAAGAACAGATGGATGTAAAAGTAAATAGATAATTATAGATTCAAGTTAACATTTATAGAGTGGTTGATGACTATAGAGTGGTTGATAATTAAAAACCACTCTGTAAAGTTAATTAGCAACAGATTAAGATTATTATCAACTACTCTGTAAAGTTATCAACGTACTTTGAAATTTAAAGTTAATTATCTTACTTTGTTGGTAATTTAAAAGTCGTAATATATACACCTTTACAGAGTGGTTGATAACTTTAATTAAATGTTGCAACATTAATTTTACAAAGTGGTTGATAATTTTAAAGTCCCACTCATTTATTGTCTCACTTTTAATTAAAGAATCAACCATTCTCGAATTGTCAAAAGCTATTGGATAATAAACAGCAAGTATAATGACTTGAACATGACTATTCTGAAATGCAAGGGTTGATAACCTAGAGTTTAATATTAGAATGGAAGGGTCGGCTAGCCATCCCGATGGAGAAGGAGAAGGAAGTGCAAGTCTATATCATGCCATAAAATTTTCTTCGAAACATGATGCATGCAATTTTTATAATGCATATGCAATGAAATAAAGTTTTGCTATTAGAAAAAGTTGGTTCAGAAAATCAAAAGCCAATGGAAAATTAATAGCACGTAATTTTGTTTGTTATAAAGAGGGACATAAGGATATAAATGACAAACGTTGCTCGGGAAGTGATGTGGGCAGACAACGAGACATCCGGGAGGGTTGTGCTGCAAGGTTTTATGTAGTGCGTAATGAATTAAATGTGTGGGTGATTGAGAAATTTGTCAAAGAGCATAATCATATTCTTGCATCACCTGCAAAATCGAAGATGTTAAGATCTCATAAAAAGATATCATCTGTATCAAAAGGGTTACTGAATACCCTCTCAGAATGTGGCATTCAACCTTTCAAAGTAACAAATGTTCTTTCAAATATGTCACAGTAAAATATTAGTCATGATCAAGTTATTCACCTTAACAGGACTAGGCGAAAGAATAATATAGGCAAGGAATGTATGACGGTAGTACAGTATTTTTAGCAACAAAGTCATAAGAATCCAAATTATTTCTTCTGTTTTGAATTAGATGAAGATCATACAATCAGAAGTGTCTTCTAGGTTGATGGAAGGGCTCATGAAGCATATATGAAGTTTGGAGATGTGGTTGTTTTTGACATCACTTATAGAACCAATAATTTTAACATGCTTTTTGCACCATTTACTAAAGTAAATCACTACAATCAATCCACATTGTTTGGGTGTGCTTTACTAGTAGATGAGACAAAAGAAACCTTTCATTGGTTGTTTAGTACATTCCAAATTTACATGTATGGCAAGAATCCAAAGGCTATTATTACAGATCAAGATCATGCAATGTGTACAGTTATTCCTGAAGTTTTTCCAGATTCTGTACATTGTTATTGTTCTTGGCATATTGGTCGAAATGCCATTGGTCATGTCCCAGAGATGCGCACTGATGTCAACTTTAAGGTTGATTACAATAAATGTATATATGGTGCAACCACTCCTGGAGAGTTTGAAAAGAAGTGGGAATTATTGACAGTTAAATATCCAACACTGCATGGTAACTCTTGGCTAAATTACATGTATACCATCCGACAGCATTGGGTTCCATGCTATATGAAAGATATATTTATGGCAGATATGACCATAAGTCAAAGGTCTGAGAATGTAAATTCATTTTTTGATGGGTATGTGCATTCTAATACTCCTTTTTCAAAATTATTTTCTAATATGATAGAGCATTGAAAACAAGAGGTCAATCCGAGGAACATGAATACTTAATTACTTTGACAACAAAGTCGACACTTTTGTTCTCTCTACCTCAATTGAAATTCAGGTTGCTGCAAATTATACAAGGAATATTTTTTCTATATTCCAAGATGAAATGAGAAAAGGATTGACGTATCTTAATAAAAAAATAAGCAAAGTAGGTATGCAATGTTGTTTTGAAGTTTGGAATCCAATGATGTCAAGAAAACTTAAAATAGTCAGTTTGAATATGGAGACCAATTATAACGTATGCTGTTCATGCAAGAAATTTAAAAATAAAGGTCTTCTTTGTCATCATATCTTTTCAGTATTATGAAAGAAACAGATCACCAACGTACCAAGCAAATATATATTGCATAGATGGACCATTCACTGCAGATACCATGGTAGCACTATTGGTGGACTACCAAATCATGTTGATGGGTATGTTTATTATATTCATCAAAGAATTTTATTTCCACAATTGATGCTGATGAAACATACTTTTGTATTTGTCACAGGTTTACTCCTCTCATGAGATGAGACTTACAGTTTAGTGCATTTAAATTAGTGGACACTGCTTTCACTTCAACAGAATAGTATGTACTAGTAAAATCAACTTTTGATGATTTGTTAAAGAGAACTAGTGGATTATGTGTGCAGTGTACATAAGATGATCAAAGTGGAAATAACATCACTACAGTTGATTTACCAACTGATTTTGTGGTGAATGATCCATCTATATCAAGAAAAATCAAAGGAAGATCTACCCATTCTCAATGGCTAAAAGCTTCCATTGAAGAAATTAACACCCATAAGAAGAGAAGGATGTGTCATGGGTGTGGGGAACTAGGTCATTACATAACTATTTGCCCTAATGTAGGTAGTTGTCAATAAAATAGGGAAGATGATGCCTGAAGAGTAGTATGACACAAGAATACTTACATTACATGTAACTGGTTTAGTCAAATAAACTGATGTAATATATTGTAATATTGAAATTTGTTCAGGTCAGGACTTGTGTTTGGTAACATATATGTTTTTAATATATATGTTTAGTTTTGTAGTCATAAAAAATGTGGACATTGTTAAGGATAATGTTCTTTGATTAATTATCCTTACTGTTTTGATGAAGAATTTAATGTTAACATTCTATAATAAAACTTATTGTTATCATTTAAGTATGTTTAGTGCACACAGATTCACATAAAGCTTCAAGAGTAACCCTGCTATTGTTGTAGAAAACAGTAAAGTGGTTTTCCAACGTTTAAATAAGGCGAAAGTACGGTAGAAATAAAGTGGCGAAGGACGGAAGTATCGTTTACAGACCTGTCTATAAACGGTAGTTCCGTGACTTTAATTACATGGAAGTACCGTCAATTGAATTATTTGGGTGATGGCCATACCGTACAATGCATGTGCCTAACTTAAAAAGTCACGTGTGAATGTTAAAAAGCCAGTCTTTTAATACAATCGTCCGGTATTTTAATATAAAACACCGATTCTCTTATTACGTGTGAACTTAAAATTTCACGTGACATCTAACTATACCCCTTCAAATATTAAGTTGACGGCCATATTGTACAATGCACACGCTTAACTTAAAAAGTCAGGTGTGAATGTTAAAACGCCAATCTTTTAATACAACCGTTCGGTCTTTTAACATAAAATGTCGGTTCTCTCATCACGTGTGAACTTAAAATATCACGTGACATCTAAACTATACCCTTCAAATATTAAGTTGACAGCCATACTGTACAACGCATACGCCTAACTTAAAAAGTCACGTGTGAATGTTAAAACGCTGGTCTTTTAATACAATCGTTCGATCTTTTAACATAAAACGCCGATTCTCTCATCACGTGTGAACTTAAAACTTCACATGACATCTAAACTATACCCTTTTGAATATTATGTTGACGGCTATACTGTACAATACACGTGCCTAACTTAAAAAGTTACGTGTGAATGTTAAAATGCCGGTCTTTTAATATAATCATCCGGCCTTTTAACATATAACGCCGGTTGTTTAATACAATCATTCGATCTTTCAAATAATTGGTAGTATTGAATAGCAAATATCTTTATGGTAAGATCCGATTATAAAAATCTGAAAACTTTAACCTCCAATCTCTATGCATATATAAAGCTTAAATTCGTAATGCCTTATGCCCTAATCTTCCTGAGCAAGAGCAAGTGCGTTGTGCGTGACTTGGAGAAGAAGCTTCACTGTCAGTAATGTAGCAGTGACATGCGAGAAGAAGAACATTGAAGTTCCACCGATACACCTGCGTACATGACAGGTCAAAATCAACAAAGTCGACAAGGAGATAGAGCTATTGAAGTCCAGGTATGACTTCTCTCCGATGTCTTTGAAGTTGTTGCAGAGGACTGTTTTTGAAACAGTAATGTAGCAAGTTCAAAACCAACATAGATAAGACTGTTTTTGAAATCACTCTTCAGTTGGTATATGATACTCTTAAATTGACAAATGAGGGTATACAATTAGGTAGAACATTTTTGAACTTGCTAGATTGAAACATCAGTTCGATAGTAAGAACCCCTCATTTACATGGAAGATTACAGTATCTTGAACATCTTAATGGAAATGTCAAATTTATAGCCAAAATTCTGCAAGCACAGATTTTTCAGAAGAAAGGGCATGCTTAACATATCAAGAGAATTTGTTTATATGCTACATATGCTGTGATGCAGAAAATAAAACTAAATTGGTGCACACTATTTTTGGATTTCATACAACACAGACATTCAAAATTATTTTATGGAATCAGTCTTGTGAAGTTGATATTGAGGATATGATATGATGTCAATCAATGACCTAGAAAATCCTTTAAGATAAGATCTTTTACAGTAGTTGAATATAAGAAATTCATTTATCATGCACTAATTATAGACATACATCAACAATCAACAAGTGAACAGACACATACGTCGACTAGACAAGATTTATTATCTTTTGCAGAGGTTGCGTATATTACACAATTAGGAGAACAAATTGGTTGACAAATTTGTGAAACTATAATCAGTACTATTCAAAATCGGAGGAGAAATCAAGGATAACTTGTACTTTTCTGATTTCTTGTTAAATTGTAATTGAAGGGTATGTTTATCCTAATTAACTTTTCAGTATAAGTGATTGAATTGTAATTCAAGGGTATTTTTTTCTTATTTCAAGTGATTGAATTATTTGTATAAGTGATTTAATTTTATCAGACTGAATACTTCCATTTATTCTCTAATCCCAATACTTTGTTAAATAATCACAAAAAGGGGGACATACTGTTCGGACTTAGAGCAATAGATAACTACACTTAAAATAATAGATAATTATACTTAACATTGTTAACTTTAGGTGTTTTAACAACGTGAAAAAGTAAAATACAACATCAACTTAATTGAAATTTGAAAAGGAAAACAATAGATAACTACAACATAAACATAATTTAGTGATCATTAACATAATCCAGGTTAAGTGTTTTAAATATTTAAGTTAATGTTAAATTAATTAGCACTCGAATGTTCGATTCACCTTAAGTGTTTTAAATATTTAAGTTAATGCTAAATTAATTAGCACTCGAATGTTCAATTAAGTGTTTTAAATATTTAACTTAATAGATTAAATATGTTTAATATTTAGAATAGTTCGGAGAAGTAATATGAATGGATATAGTTACTTAAATAAGTACTACATATAAATATAGTTCGTGAAATATCACCGTAGAATGTCACGTGAAATTTTAAGTTCATACGTGATGAGAGAATCGACGTTTTATGTTAAAAGACCAAACGATTGTATTAAAAGACCAAACAATTGTATTAAAAGACTGGCGTTTTAATATTTACACGTGATTTTTTAAGTTAGGCGCGTGCATTGTACAGTATGACCATCAATTTAATATTCGAATGGGTATAGTTAGATGTCACGTGAAATTTTAAGTTTACACGTGATGAGAGAATCGACGTTTTATGTTAAAAGACCAGACGATTGTATTAAAAGACTGGCGTTTTAACATTCACACATGACTTTTTAAGTTAAGCACGTGCGTTGTACAGTATGGCTGTCAACTTAATATTCGAAGGGGAATAGTTAGATGTCATGTGAAAGTTTAAATTCTCACGTGATGAGAGAATCGACATTTTATGTTAAAAGACCAGATGATTGTATTAAAAGACTGGTATTTTAACATTCACACGTGACTTTTTAAGTTAGGCACGTGCGTTCTAAAGTACATGTAATGTGTAAATAGTAGTTATGCATTTTAAGGGTATCTCACTAAGACTATTATGTTTTGATGATGAATACTTAATTAATGTTTAATCATGATGTGATAGTAATTTAACAGTCGTAATTATATTTGCTAATTATCTATTTACTTATTACTTTAATGTACTAGACATATTATTTTAGTTAATACTAAATTATTTAAAACTATACCCATTCGATCTAGGTTAAGTGTTTTTAATTATTTGATCAAAATCCTTTTTAATTCAAATCGAATTAATTTAAACAAAATTCCACCCTAATATTTTAAGTTAGTAGATTACATATGTTCAATATTTAAAACACTTCGGCGTGATATTGGAATGAGTGTAGTTACTTAAATAAGTGTTACATATGAATATAGTTCGTGAAAAATCAGAGTAGAATGTCACGTGAAATATTAAGTTCACACGTGATGAGAGAGTCGGCGTTTTATGTTAAAAGACCAAGTGATTGTATTAAAAGATCGGCATTTTAACATTAACACGTGACGTTCAGTAGTAGGGTGTGTACTTTAGAATGCACGTGTCTAACGTAAAAGGTCACGTGTGAATATTAAAATACCGGTCTTTTAATACAATCATCTGATTTTTTAACATAAAACGTCAATTCTCTCATCACGTATGAACTTAAAATTTCACATGACATTCTACCATAATTTTTCACGAACTATATTCATATGTAACACTTATTTACCTAATTATACCCCTTCGAATATTAACTTGACGGTCATACTGTACAACGCACGCGCCTAACTTACAAAGTCACATGTGAATGTTAAAACGCCGGTCGTTTAATACAATCGTCCGGTCTTTTAACACAAAACGCCGATTCTCTCATCACATGAATTAGACGTGACAACTTCAGTTAAGGACTAAAGGTATTATTGAATAGCAAATATCCTTATGGTAAGATCCAATTATAAAAATCTGACAACTTTAACCCCTAATCTCTAAGCATATATAAGGCTTAAATTCATAATGCCCTGTGTCCTAGTCTTCCCGATAGTTGCGTGGTACATTACCTGGAGAAGAAGCTTCAGTGACAGTAACGTAGGAATGGCACGCAGGAAGAAGACCATGGTAGGTCAAAATCAAAAGGGTTGACAAAGAGATACAGCTGTTGAAGTCAAGGTATGACTTCTCTCCTGAGGTTTATGAAGTTGTTAACGAGAAAAAAAAAGTAGAAACAAATAATTGGCGACTACGATTACGGTCATAGGGAGAAAAAATACACAATATCAAGTGTGCTAAGTGATATGTCTTACAATCATTTGTTGATTCAATGACACTGCTCAGTACATTTGAAATATGACAGTTTTCAAGACCTGCTGAAAGAAGACATAGCAAGCCCGCTCCAAAGTCGAAGAAGACTAAACCCATCCATTCACAACCGTCAACTTCAGAATGGTTCACCCTTAAAAGTAGGGTTGAAGAGTTTGAAAATTGGTTTAAACCTACCATTACACAGAAACAAGTTGAAGTTGTCACTTTAGATTGCTGGAGCAGTAGTTCAAAGTCTACTAGCTATGAGGGTGAAAATGAAGGTCTGTGGATAGGTAAAACATTTTTTTCATTTTTTGAATTGAGTTATTTTCAAAAGGTGCTTGATAATTTTGAGAAAAGAGAAGTGATTATTTCAAAGTCATCTCTGTTTATAGTTGATGCAATTCTAACAAAATTATCAAGTTTTGTTGTATATGACTTATGTGTGAAGAATGTTTTTAAAGACACATCATCATCAGTTTGATAAATAAAAGGAATGATGTTACTGAGTATGTATTGAAAAATACAAGGCATGACAAATTTTGAGTTTTTTCTGAAATGCAAAAGTATATCAATAGGAAAGAAAGACTTCCACGAATTTATATTCAATTAATGAGGCAATAAAAGGAAGAAGATGCTCTGTTAATGAATATTCCACCACAATGTGAAAAGTATATCGGAATTAATGATGAATCAAATGGTATAGTTACAGTTGTTGCTGAAACAGTTTTTACAGAGACAGACAGTTCTCCAACAGATCAGATGGATAGCATTGAAGACATTTTGAGAAATTTAAAATCACAATAGACACTATCTGTCTCCATGGAAGAACAACAACTTTTTGACACAAGTGATTCTCAGACATTGGGTGAATATTTGCAAAGCATGAAGGAAAAAAAATTGATGCAACTGTTCGGACTGATGCACAAGAACAAGTTAAAGAAATATTATAGTTACAACAAATACAATAACCAGTTTCTAAGCATGTGTCAGTTATTGAACAAACTATAGAGGAAGCTACAAAACATCAAATTTCAGATTTAATGGAAGAGCATTACAGTCCTCCAAAAATCTCTAATCAACAAACCATAAAAGAATCTCTTGATTTTCAAGCTGAAGAGGAGTATGTAAATCAGCAACAAGAGACTTCAAATGTGCAGAATGAAGATAAGTTGAGATTGGTTATGTCTCACTCATAGACAGAGAATGTTGAAGATTTGCCAAGCATTTCTCATTCATTTCCTAAGAAAGGTATGATAGTAGAAAATCTATATTTTCGAAATCAGGAATGTCTAGACAATTACCATAAATTTTTGAATCTTGAAATACTATATGAAAGGCCCATAAACTTTACAAAATTACAAGAGATCAAAGATCTTTTACAGTTTCAAGGTCTGCTAGACATAATACCAACAAGCTGTAAGGTATATGATACTCTTCAGTTGGTATATGATACTCTTAAATTGACAAATGAGGGTATACAATTAGATACAACATCTTTGAACTTGCTAGATTGGAACATCAGTTCGATAGCAAGAACCTCTCATTCACATGGCAAATTACAGTATGTTGATGAACTCAATGGCAAAGTGAAATTTGTAGCTAAAATTCTGCAAGCACAGATTTTTCAGAAGAAAGGGCATGGTAAACATATTCAGAGAATTTGTTTATATGCCACATATGTTGTGATGTAGAAAATAAAACTGAATTTGTGTACACTATTTTTGGATTCCATACAACACAGACATTCAAAATTATTTTATGGAATCAGTCTTGTGAAGTTGATATTGAGGACAAGATATGATGTGAATTAGTGGCCCAGAAAATCCTTCAAGACAAGATCGTTTACAGTGGCTGAATATAAGAAATTCATTTGTAATACACCAATTACAGACGTACAGCAATAATCAACAAGTGAACAGGCACATACGTCAACTGGACAAGATTTGTTATCTCCTATAGAAGTTGCGTATATTACATAATTAGGAGAACAAAATGGTCGTCAAAAACTATAATAAGTTCTGTTCAAAATCGGACAAGAAATCAAGGATAACTTGTACTTTTCTGATTTCTTGTTGAATTGTAATGCTAAGTGATTGGAACATTTGTTTGTATAAGTGATTGATTTGTAATTCAAGGGTATTTTTATCTTATTTAGCTTTTCAATGAAAGGTGGATTTATTAATTTTATTTGTATGAATGCTTCCATTTATTCTCTAATCCCAATACTTTGTTGAATAATGACAACAATGGGGACATATAGTTCAAAATTAAAATACTACATAAGTACACTTAAAATAATAGATAGTTACACTTAACATTCTTAACTTTAGGTGTTTTAAGAAAGTCAAAAAGTAAAATACAACATCAAATTAATTGAAATTTGAAAATTGAAAAGGAAAACAATAGATAATTACAACATCAAATTAATTTGGTGATCATTAAAAAGGGGGACATTGTTGAGTATTATGTATTGATGATGAATACTTAATTAATGTGTAAACATGGTCCGGTAATTTAAAAGTCGTAATTATATTTAAGTTAATGATATATTGACTTATTACTTGAACATAACTGGAAATATTATTTAAGTTAATGCTAAATTATTTAGCACTATACTCATTCAATCTAAGATAAGTGTTTGCAATTATTTAATCAAATTTTGTTTTAATTCAAATCGAATTAATTTTTTAAAAAAATCCACCCTAATATTTTAAGTTAGATTAAATATATTTAATATTTAGAACATTTTGGAGAAGTAATGTGAATGGATATAATTACTTAAATAAGTGTTACATATGAATATAGTTCATGAAATATCCCGATAGAATGTTACGTGAAATTTAAGTTCACACGTGATGAGAGAATCGGCATTTTATGTTAAAAGATCGGACGATTGGATTAAAAGACCAGCGTTTTAACATTCACACGTGATTTTTTAAGTTAGGCGCGTGCGTTGTACAGTATGACCGTCAACTTAATATTCGAAGGGGTATAGTTAGATGTCACATGAAATTTTAAGTTCACACGTGATGTGAGAATCGACGTTTTATGTTAAAAGACCGGACGATTGTATTAAAAGACCGGCGTTTTAACATTCACAAGTGACTTTTTAAGTTAGGCGTGTACGTTCTAAAGTACACGTGGTGTGTGAATAGTAGTTAGGCATTTTAAGGATATAACTTTCTGAGACTATTATGTTTTGACGAAGAATGCTTATTTCATGTTTAATCATGATGTAATAGTAATTTAATAGTCTTAATTATATTTACTTATTACTTCAACATAATTGGATATATTATTTCAGTTAATGCTAAATTATTTAAAACTATACCATTCGATCCAGGCTAAGTATTTTTAATTATTTGATCAAAATCCTTTTTAATTCAAATCGAATTAATTTTAAAAAAATTCCACCCTAATATTTTAAGTTAGTAGATTACATATGTTTAATATTTAAAACAGTTCGACGTGATATTGAAATGAGTGTAGTTACTTCAATAAGTATTAGATATGAATATAGTTCATGAAAAATCACGGTAGAATGTCATGTGATATTTTAAGTTCACACATGATGAGAGAATCAGCGTTTTATGTTAAAAGACCAGATGATTGCATTAAAAGACTGACGTTTTAACATTTACACATGGCGTTCAGTAGTTGAGCATGTACTTTAGAACACACGCGCCTAACTTAAAAAGTTACGTGTGAATGTTAAAACGCTGGTCTTTTAATGCAATCGTTTGGTCTTTTAACATAAAATGTCAATTCTCTCATCACGTGTGAACTTAAAATGTCACATGACATTCTACCGTGATTTTTCACACATAACGAGAGAATTGGTGTTTTGTATTAAAAAATCAGCGATTTAACATTAACACGTCCATTTCTAAGTTGGTCGCGTAAAGTTAACGTCTTTACTTTACAATTTCGCATAGAGTAAAGTCTTAATTTTCAAATCTCTTTTAAATATATAACATAAATCACTTATTTGAAAATCGTAAATACCTTATTTTATTTAAATATATGACATAATATTTAATGAAAATCTCTTTTAAATCAATATTCAGTAATTGAAAATCAAAATCACCTAAGTATTTCAATTGATGGTACTTTTGCCTAATTGTAAGGTATATCCACGAAACTACCGTTTATAGATGGGTCCATAAACAGTAGTTCTGTGCGTCACTTCTTTATTTTAACGATACTTCTATAAAATTCTTAAGAAATGAAAAAGTTAAATACTCTCCTTAGAATAGTGCATATTATAATTGAAATTAAACACAATACTTGAAAAATAATCGATTGAAAAGGGAGTATTTTTAAAAATTTAATCAAAATATTTTTTAATTAAAATTGAATTATTTTTAAAAAAATCCACCATAATATTTAAGTTAAAAAAAAATCCACCCTAAATTATTTTAATTAAACACTACATAATTAAAATCGAATTATTTTTTAAAAAATCCTCCCTAATATTTAAGTTAAAAAAAATCCACCCTAAATTATTTTAATTAAACACTATATAATTAAAATCAAATTATTTTAAGAAAAATCCACAAACTTCTTTCAAATTTAATCACTGTATTCATAATTAATAAACAATTAATTAATTTTCATATGTTAATTAATGTAACAATTTGAAATATACGTATATGAGTAAACTTTTAAAGTTAAGGGAGAAAGAATACACACGTCTTTTTAGGTGAAGAGAGAGAGTGTTTTTAAATTTCACCGGTATAAGAGAATAACTTTTAAATTTTTAAATTTCACCTGTCAATTCACGATTGACGAACACTTATAGAATCGAGTTTTGTAGGTGCCTACAGAATTTGTACCCTATATATATAAGATGCCTACAAAATAAGATGCCGTCCTCACCACTTGCATAATTCATGTGTCTCATACAACAATTATCTCTCACGCTACACTTGTTCCTTGCATAACTTCACTGTCTATACAACCTTTATGAATTACACAACTATCCTACTTTTACACTCTTACTGGTACAATTCACCAATGCTGGATGACCATTTTCAACACCCATAGTAAACATTACTGTAGATTTATACCTACAATAATACTACTTTGAAATTTAAATTACCTTGTTTGCTTGCATACTTTCCTATTAATAAAATGCTATGCTCTTTACCCTAAAACTTTTTATTCTCTTCATGTCCTTTCTCTTACCATATATATTTTATCCTAATCCAAAAAATCCTAAGATAAAGAGTAATAATGTTTTATTAATAGAAAAGCATACAAATGCAATTTTGAAAAACCTCCAGACTCTAAGTTTATATTCAAACAAAAAGATCACCATTAACGAAAAAAAAAAGTTTAAAAAACCATGATTGATAACATCCTCTGATTTCTCACAAAATTGATTCCGAAGGCCCATCCAGTGACGTCAATATGTTGCTTGCAACGAAATAATATCACCTTGCAGCACGT
>JAMKPZ010007549.1:0-10936 GCA_024699675.1 Amphibolis antarctica
TGACTTCTTGGTCACGGCTAATCCAACAACACTCACACCCTGTGGCAGGTCAAAGTCGAATTGATGCAGTAAATTTGCCACCACACACTCGACGAGGGCAATGGCAAAGTTCATCACAGGGCATGTCCTTCGACCGGCGCCAAAAGGTATGAACTGCAAGTCCAATCCCCTAAAATCGGGTGGATCATCAACTTCAAGCCTCTCTGGTAAGAATTCATGGGGCTTCTCCCACCACTCCAGGTCTTGTGCAATCGCCCAACAATTGATCATGGCCACTGTGCCCTTTGGGATGAAGCCCTTGCCTTGGATCTCGACGTCTAAGATGGGGAGTGCGAGGGCTTCTCTATCTCAAAAATTTTTATCTCAAGAATTCATCTAGTTTTACCTGAACTTTTGGCACAAGGATTTTAGGATTTAACAACTGACCCCAAAAATTATCTTTCTTGCAAGCAAAAAGACATCAATGTAAATTGAGAAAACTAATCATGTATAAACTCCAACGCAAAATTTCTGCTATTTTTAAATTTATCTTTGGTATAGCTAAGTTACTCGGTGCGTGTACGTACATGCAATGTACAGGAGAATCCTAAAAGTTTTTGGAAAAATTCTCGGCTATGTTATGGTGGCATCCAACAAATTATTCATGGAAATAATTGTAAATGTATTAGCTGTGAATTTAAAGATTTTTTAACATTTAAATTCACTTGATTTTCTATAAATATTTACAAGACATAGTCAGGTCCGTACAAACTCTAGATATGTCAATTGTATCTGTCAAATTGTATCAACATGGTCTAACATAATTTTGAATAATTTAATTACAAGTTTATATTGAAAATATCAGGGAAGCCATAACTTTCATTACAAGTTTAGGTAAGTAACAGGTAGACTTTAATTTTGCATATGAATCATTTAATTTGCCGCATAAAATTTTTTCTCTTGATATTCAACACAAATGAAATTCTTTATATTTAATATTAGAAAGTTGTTTATCATATAAGAAACCTATAATATTATTTTACAAACATCATTTTGAAGATTATAGTAAAAAATTAGTAGAAGATTTTAAAATTGTTAAATGTTTTATTGACTTTTAAAAAAAAATTTACAATGCATCGATTAGATTATCAAATATTTATTATTCTACTTTTGTTTATGCATTACATCATTTATACGAATTTCTTGTGTTTTTAGTAAATATGGGGATTATCCATTTTTCATACTAATAGTAAATAGAATGAAAGAAAAATTTCAAAATATTGGATTGAAATTCCACTTTTATATATTTTGAGTGTTTGTTTAGATTCTAGCTCTAAGTGTAAATTAAGATATGTTAGTAAATTAATAAGAGGAATATAAAAAAATTTAAGTGTAGATTTAAGATTAAATATTCATATAATAGAAGAACAATTAAACTTAATGTTTGACATATATGCTAGAAAATATGGATTACAATCAATAATAGAATATTCTCTATCACCAACAACATCACACCCATCATCATCATCATCTTAAAGATTTTTACAAGATCCCCTATGATCAAGATTATCCATCAATAGGAATATCTTATAGTCTTATAATATCTAGAAATGAATTAATTACTTTTAACTCCTTTAATCATCAACATTTATGGAATCAATTTCTTGATTTGAATTCATTCGATGTATTAGGTTGGTGGAGAAAATAATTGATAATTTTTCCTATTTTATCTATAATAACAAAAGATTTATTAACAATTTCAGTATCTTCAGTAACATGTAAACATATTTTCAGCATTAACCAAAACGTACTTGATGACCAAAAATCTAGGCTAAAAGAATACATATTGAAAGTATTAATGTGTGTAAAAGATTAAAAATTTGCCTAACATCAAACCTAAGACCGATTAGATGATTACACTAAAGAATTCTCTAACTTAAATATTATGTAAATTTTTATTTTTTAAACTTTGTAAATTTTTAAAATGTGATGTAATTTTTCAATTTTTTTAACATTGTAAACTTTTTACAAAAAATCTTTTCTAATTTTTTTTAATTAATAAAAAATAATGTTTATCACTTTATCTATTAACGTCTTTGTTTTTTGTATTCTTTGTTACTTGTGAACGTTAGTATAACATATTTTTTATTATTTATAAAATTTAAAAATTAAAAATTTATGTTAAACTATGCTAACCAAATGAAATGACACAAAAATGATACAAAAAAAATTGAACCGTACTTAAACTAGATTTTTTTTGCCAAAAAATTGACATGTCTAACAAACTCTTATACATTATTATTACCATATAAACTTTAACCACACTACTTACTATATAACTAAACTCTATTTATTTCATTATTATTGTATAAATTTTTATATATGAACTTTTATCACATAATTTACTATACAACTTTAATACTATTTACTTAATTATTTTTAATTTTAATTTTTCACAATTGTTAGAACTAACTTTATAGTACGTGAAATCAAAAACAAATGCACCCAAGTATCATCTCTCGTGTGACCAATTTTTCTAAGTAATAGTTCCAAATATGCAAAACATAATTCACATAAAAATCCGGTAAGATAAAAGGTACAGTGGTCTTTTTTTTCTGGTAGTGGGATATAATACACGGTGAAGGACAGATACTGAGATATGTGCGCTTGGTTTCCCTGGGTTTGCAAAAGCAGCAGACCTGCAAAGCCTTTTTTCCTGAAAAACATGAAGTGGTGAATTAAATTCGTACCAGAATCACATGAGCATTTGCTTTGTCTTACAAACAGATAAATACATTCCAACTCACAATAATCGTGGGAAAAGGCTAAAATTTAAAGCAACAAAGAGGAAATTAAAAGGAAATACCACGAACCATCATGTGTCTTCAAAGGCAGGTTCCATTCCGATGATTCCGCCACTGTTACAAGGACCCATGACATCATACAGAATACAAACCCTGCAAACAATGACTTGTTGAGGTTGAAAGTAATGTCCCAATTATCCATTCCAACAAGTAAAATCAGTGATTTCCCATTATGAAGCCCTCCGTACTTTTATCTAGACCGTTACCTTTATATCCAGTGAAATTGATCTCAAACTTTCTGGAATATGTTTCAGCCCAAGCCTAGGACATGAAAAACTCACAACTAACAAAAAAAAAAAAAAAACTGTATAGAAGAAAAGAACATCAACCTGTTCTAAATACTGCCAGGTTAAATTTCTCAACAAGGAACCAACTACAAGTAAACTTGTTGCCTGCCATTGGCAGAATTAAGGGTAATTCTTCTAGAAGTTAGATTTCTATTGAGCCACCAGCCTGCTAGAATGAAGAATTTTTTATACATTATATCAAATAATCTACATGAATTGAAGGATGAGGACAAATCAAAAACTAATAATAGCCATTGTCACGATGTGAGGTTACTTCTTTTGTGCCGTACCCACAGGTTGCACCGTACATGCAAATAGTGATGCACCCAGGTACCAAACCATGTCTGAGATCTGAAATAGGTGATTGGTTTCAAATTGGCCACTTAGGAAGTCGATTTGCATATAAGGGAACGGACAGAGGAAGATGAGAAAAGCTGTTAGGTGTGTCGAGGCATGGTTACTTTGTTGATGGTTTTCCTCCAGGCTATTGCGTCTCTTTGATCTCATGAAAAGTGAAAAGAAGGTTTGGAAATTCGTGTGCTTCTTGCTCCTCTTTGACCACCAAAAAAAAAAGAGGATCTCAAGAAACTCAGATCTCTTTCACCTTGTGAAATGAGAAAAGATGGTTCAGAAATTGTTGTGGCTCTTGCTCCTCTCTGACAACCTAAATAAAAGGATTTTAAGAAAATTTAGTTCTCTTAAAATATATATCACAATTAAAGTAAATGCTACTGCAGCAAAGTCAGACACTGATTGAAATTCATATTGAGAAGAAACAAAAGAAAACTTCAAGTTATATAGCAAACTCACAATTAATGTCCATCACAAGAAATGCAGGGAATATGTTTTTGGAGGATTTGTTCTTGTCATTGTAAGATTAAATTACAGAAAAATGACGTTCTGTTTAATCAGATGGAAGAATCATAAAATAGGATATGGAATTGTCCATTATGAAAATGAAATGCATCCACTCTCACTGATTAGTGATGATGTGATGATGGTACCTATAACATGAGATGAACGAGCTTTTTTACAACTATCAATATGATAAACAACTTAGATCAAAGCTATTACAAATATAAATTTTTATTAACCACCACACCTCCCCCCAAAAAAATAAATAAATAAATAAGGGTGTGCAACCACCATGAACTTTGTCTTGAGATTTTGGAATGATAGTGTTACCAAAGATGGACAACAAAATTAAATTACCTCATATTACAATCACCTCGTGCACCATCCACGACAAGGCAACACTTCTGTCCACTCCTATTGCAATCCCCTCATGCACTATCCGCAACCCTAGTTGAGCCAATCTCCTCTATCCATGCAAATCATTCCTCACTTGATCTATCCATCGCTACACACACCTCTACTTTGCATCCCATTTCTCATTTTGTCTCCTATGATAATTTCTCTCCTAATTATAAGCACTTTGCCTTTGCTATTTCCTCATAATCAATTCCTAAGAATTATTACAAGGCACTTACCCTTTCATAATGAAAACATATCATGGATGTGGAAATGCAGGTTTTTAAGTTAGTTTATGAAAGAGCTAAGGATGGTACATTGTAATGGAGCATTAAGGGTTGTGGCCTACATCAAAGGTCTCATTTAATCTAATAATGGTCACTTAAATGTTGTAGATTACTCAGATTCCAATTATACGTGAGATAAAGGTGATACAAGGTGATACACTTATATAGAAGGCAATCTTGTCACCTGGAGATGTAAAAAGCAAAATGTAATTTTTAAGTTAAGTTCAAAAGTAGAATACAGGGGCATGTCCAGCACAGCTAGTGAAGTAGTATAGATAAGATCATTTCTAATAGAGATCAGAGTTCAAGTGTCAATTCCAATGATGATATATTGTGACAATCAAGCCACTATTCACATCAAAAGTAACGATACTTTTTATTAGAGGACAAAACACATAAATGTTGATTGTCATTATGTCAAAGAGCTAGTTGAAATGGGTGTTATTGTCATGCCCTACACACGGTTTAGAAACAACTTGCAGATATCTTCATAATGTGGGGGGATTCGAGCATTTTTGTAACAAACTAGGTTTGTAAAATTTGTGCTCACAAACTTAAGGGGTTGTGTTAGAAGTAAAGGATCCATTTACTCATTAAATTAGGATCCATTTATTTGTTGTATATATATATACATGTAAATCTGTATTGGAGAGTACACAATCACTTTCAACTCGAACTTTGAATTTTACCATGTTATCACTTAACTATCCTAAGCTTTAGAATAAAACAATTTAGTACTTGAACTTTTATTTTGTAACACTTAACTCATTTTAATACATCTAGATCACATGTATTCTTCATTTAGGTCATAAATAACATAAATTCAAATTATAGATAGCACAATTTATTGTAAAGTGTTATAAAATGAAAGTTTGAGCACTAAAGTTATTCATTTTGAAGTTAAAAGAAGTTAATTGATAATCAAAGTAAAGTTTAGGATACCAACATGATAAAGACTTTATCTTTTAAATTGGGGAGGGGGGTAAAGGATGTTTTCTGAAAAAAGGGTATAAATAAAAAAAGACTAAATGAGTATGTATATAAATACACAATAATTGTAATTATCATATTTTTTCAATAAAGTAAATTATAATTCTCTTACATATAATACAGTTCAAGAATATAATTTTATTATGTACAATTTTCACTCAAGAATAAACACTTAAATTGAAATAAATAAATAAATAAAAGGTATAATTAAAGTTTCAAATAACAAAATAAATACCAAAATAGTGAAATTATATCAATGAAAATAACTTAAAAGATGAAATCTAAAAATTAAAAAATGGAAAAAAGGAAAATTATCATTTTTCTAGGAACAAATGAAAAAAAAACTAGTTGTTTAAATGAAAAAACGACTTATACTTTTTCTAATCATTTTTTCCCGTTTTCCAAAAAAGAAATGGAATTGGGATTAAAAAAATTTAAAATTAAATGGTCAAACAGTCATTTTTTTGTTTTTACAGCACTTGTACATCATTAAAATATAAAGTCAATCAAGTATGAAAGAAACCTAATGGCATTCCACCCAAATGGAAATGGTAATAATTCCACAATCCAAAATTTTGTCCTGAAGGTTTTTCACCAGTTTACTCCAGTAAAACTTCGTAGGAAACAACTTCTTGGGTGTTTTGAGCACTCTGCATACAAGCACATCATCTCTGTGATCATGAAAAGTATTTCAACAAAAAATACAATACATCCTGCATCCTTCATGATTACATTCAATCGACTTAAGATTGGCTGTATTCAATTCAAGCCTACCAAACTCAAAGCAAAGACAGAACCACCCCTAACCAGGCATAAGGATTTCAACCAACCAAAACATCTAATTAATTATATAACCCTGATGAAGTCTAGGAAATCTAACATACTAAAATACATAAGAAAGCAACATAAAATTGGACACACCTGCACAGGAATGCCCATCGTGAAACCCATCTGACGAAGAAAGTCATGACCGATCTTCTGTAGATGGTAATTTGGATCAGCTCCGTTGTCTGTACCACTATTTGAATGAAGCTCATATTGCCTGCCTGCCCACACATACAAAATTGTGTGTTCCTGTTTCTTTAAACCAGACTCTCGAGCTAACAAAAGGAACACTGACTTGGAGTCCAACATTCCAGGATGTAGGTCTTCCAATTTGGCGAGTTTTGGCCATTGGTAGAGAGCTGGTTGGGCAAGTAGAGTTGCACAATTTTTTTCATCAGCAAGCATCCCATCAGCATCCGAAGAAGCAGGCTGCTCGATTTCAATCATTCTGTCACTTTCTTCTTCTGCTAGGCGCAGAGGAGAAAAAGGCCAATCATTAAAAATATCACGATAATCTGCTTCCGCTTGGCAAGAAGATAAACCTCGAGACGAAGCAGCATCCCCAGCGTGCCCAGGAAGAGAAGTGGTGCCCGGGGGAAGAGGGACCTTTCCTTTACGCGAAGACGGAAGCGGCGTCTCCCTGTCGCAGAAAAGCTCTGAACCAGATGATGGTGAATTGCACCAATCCGATAAGCTTGAAGCAGGTGACAAGGCAGAGAAATCAGAGGACGTGGGAGTGCTGGAGTCCCTTGACAGCGAACTCTGCGGCGAACCAAATGGTTCCAGCTCCCTGTCCTCCAAAAAAAGCAAGCCACCACACGCTATTAAATCCTTAACCCCGCCAGCAAGTAGCCTATGCTTCAACCAGAGCCAGTCACCGCCCTTGCACGGCAGCCGTGTCCGTGGTGCAACCCCACCGCTAATTGCCTTGAGGAATAGTTCAAAATCCAAATCATATGCTTCAACTTTTCTGCTACCTACACTAAGATGTCGGAACGAGCAGCCGTCAAAGGAATCCCAAAAATCGGAAGGTTCGGATCCCTCATCGACATCCACAATAGGTTCGACAGCATGCTCATACCGGACAAGCTGAGAGGCAGCAGCCCTCGCGCTACAAACCATGGTTTCGTCGGAATTGCTTCCAATCCAAACGTAGACGGCAGAAGCCGCTTGCACCACAAACGTACCCCTGGAATCAAGATCCGCGGGGGAAGGATGATGATCGAGAGGTTTGGGAACGATATGCAAAGGATCGTAAACAGAATGAGGAGCCATGCGGTACAGCCGACTACGATGCGACGGAGTATCGACACAGCGCAGAATCCTATTCTGGAACGAAAGAAGCTGCGAGGCGAACCCTAGATTAGGATCCGTCACCGGCCTCACCGCCCTCACCTTCCGAAGTGCAACATCAAACGGCAAAGCGTGCCTCCACATTAGATACGCAATCACCAGCGCTGCCGACCTGGACACCCCTCTGTAGCAGTGCACGAGCACCTTCCCCCCCGCCTTTCTCACCACCTCGAAGTAATCGAACACGTCATAGAGCACGGCGGTGATGTCCTGCGCGGAAGTGTCGGAGAGCCAGAGAGTCATGTACTTGATATCCGGCCGGAACAGCTCGGGGGATCCGACGCAGCTGAGAACATGCGTGATGCCGTGGAGACGGAGGCAGTCGCGGTCGCGCGCGACGACGTCGCTACCGAGGTAGAGGTGGTCCTCCACGCGAGAACACTCTCGGTCGAAGAAGGCGAGCTGTCCTCGGCGGCAGGCGGAGTCGGGGGCGGCAGAGGAGGTGCCGGAGGGGAGCCAGTTGAGCAACGGGCGGGAGATGGAAAGGGGAGGGGGAGGGGGCAGGGCGGCGCGGTGGCTGGATGCAGAGAAGGAAGCGGACCGCTGGAAAAGGCGCTTCTTCGGCGACGGTGCAGGGTGGCCTCCGCCGTCCATTCCGATCGAGGAGGAGAACTGAGGAAGGCCGATGGGGGTACGAGCAGAGCAGCGAGAGGAGTCGCGATGGGCACCAGCAGCGAGAGGAGTCGCTGTCGGTCACCAAATTCTCTTGACTGCAGGCGGGCAACCGTGGAACGAAGACCACGACGACCATTCGTTTTTTTCTTATAAAAATCTTATTTTGACACACGCGTCTTTAGACTTTATTCTAACGAATTATTAACTTTTTTAGATAAAATCCAGATTTTAACAAAAATTGCGAATACCATTCGTTATTCTATTTTCTCTTCTCTCCTATCTACATTACTTGAAACAAAAAATTAGAAATTAGTCGCATATCATTTAAAAACGTATATCTTATTGTGATGTTGTCCTTATTATAATCCTTCGTATCTTAATCGTATTTAGCTTATTAGTCTTGACATACAAATTTAACATGTATTTATCAAACGATGCGTTCATTTTAAAACGAAACTTAATTAATTGTAAGGATAATTTTAATTTTTTTATGTCAAATGACCGAGATATTAATACAAATACCATTGTATTACGATAACAATGATGTTATCGCACAGGAGGTTAACAAGTCTACGGTTCTAAAGATATGTACATTGATGATAGCGACCATATATATTACAATTTGAAATTCAACATCTGTGTTAACCTAAAAATCAATGCATTTTCACCATTTCAATCAACGCATGACACTATTTGAAAATTTTCATCTCATTTCTTTTGACAATAGTAACATTTTACAATCTTAAATTTCAGATTGTGCAACAAATTTTGAATTCCTGGTCAAATAAGGCATGGAATTTTTCCATGTCACAATAAATTTCGTCTCTTTTCTCCCGCCATTTTTATTGACCCTATTTAACCTGTAAATTAGAGGTTAGTTGTGTCTGTGTCAATATGATTTTAGCATGATCAAATTCTATTATTGATCGATGTAACATAATTCGATTGATGATGCTTAAATTGTATTTTTATATTTTTATACTGATATGATATGATTTAATTGGTTATGTCTAAATTGTATTTTTGTATTTTCGTATTAATACAACATGACTTGTTTTTGATGCGTAGATTAGCATAACATGACACAAATAATTTTATTAGTTTTTAAAACTTTATATTTGTTAAATTATATACATTGTATATAAAGATGTTGGCCCGACACAAATTTTGTGTTGGCCCACAAAGCCTAAGGGTTGGTTTGTTGGCACGAATAATGCTTTTCATGTCAATCAACAATATAATATTGATCGATATGATTTTTTAATTAATTTATTTAAATATATAAATAATTAAATGTGAGAAGAGGAAATTTGAGTTGAGATTGAGATTTGAGATTAGAGGAGTTGAGTGAAAATAATTTGAACCCAACTCCCCATTTTATAACCACTCACTGCATGTTGCTACCCACTGATCATTGCAACCGCTCGTTCTGCACGCCCTCACACCTACCGTTGCTGGTTTGTTGTCGATCGTTGCTACCCTCACTTGTCAAGGCATTGATCCTTGCCACACAACCCACACCCCCGCACCTCCACACAGCAACTGATCGTTGCCACCCTATGCCTACTAATCATTTTGCATAGTAGCTGACTGTTGTGTGCCCTCTTCTTCCCCTCTTCTTCTTCTCTTCTTCTCCTCTTCTTCTTTTCCTCTTCTTCCCCTCTTCTTCTTCTCTTCTTCTTCTCTTCTTCTTCTCTTCTTCCTGGCCAAATGGCCTAAACCCTAGAGATGTCAATGGGCCGTGCTGGCACGGCACGAAAATTTTTTCATGTCATGGGTCGGACCCCTAGGTCGTTCGTGCCGTGTCGACTCGACACAAATTCTAGCACGAAATAGGCACGGCCCAGCCTAGCACGAGACTACTAGGTGGGTCGCGGGAGGGGGGAGGGGAACGCCGGTCACTGGGTTGCGGGAGGAGGGGGGGACCTGATTGCCAGGTCGTGGGACGAGGGGGGACCCAATCGCCAAGTCATGCGGTTGATGGGGTGAACAGTCGCGTGTGTGGGAGGGGGCTAAATGGGTCGTGTGGCCGGTGGGGGGGATGGGCCGCCGAGTCATGCAACTGGCGAGGTGAATGGTCGTGTGTGCCGGTGCGTAGGAGGGGGCTAAACGGGTTGTGTCACCGGTAGGGGTGATGGGCCCCCGGGTCACTGGGCCGGCTACCGGGTTGTGCAGCCAGTGGGGTGAACGGTCATGTGCGCGGGAGGAGGCAGAACGGGTCGTGTGGCTGGTGGGGGGACTGGCCGTCGGGTCATTGGGCCGGCGGCCGGGGTGAAGGGTCGCATGCGTTGGTGCGCGGGAGGGGGCTGAACGGGTCGTGTTGCCGACGGGGGGATGGGCCGTCGGGTCACTGGGCCAGCCGCTTGATTGTGCGCGGGAGGAGGCAGAAATTTTGATTTATATGGAATTAGAAATAAAATAGGTAATATAACTTTTGATAATGCAGCTAATAATACTGCAACAATACCAATGTTTAAAACTAGAA
>JAMKPZ010007551.1:0-10916 GCA_024699675.1 Amphibolis antarctica
CATTAATTACGAATACGGTGATTAAATTTGAAAGAAGTTTGTGGATTTTTTTTAAATAATTTGATTTTAATTATGTAGTGTTTAATAAAAATAATTCAAGATGGATTTTTTTTAACTTAAATATTAGGGTGGATTTTTTAAAAAATAATTCTTTCGATTTTTAAATTTCACCTGCATGAGAGAGAGTTTTTTAAATTTCACCTGCTGTATAAGAGAGAGTGTTTTTAAATTTCACCTATATGAGAGAGAGTAATTTTTAAATTTTTAAATTTCAACCGTCGATTGTGATCGACCGACGACTACAGAAGTTATTTCTGTAGGTACCTACAGAACTCGTGCCTTCTCTCTCTCTCTATATATATATATATGATTTTTTTTCAAGTATTTTTATTTATTATTAAATACTTTGATAAATTGCATAAATTTAATTTTTTTTACTTATAATTTCAAAATTAAAATATTATTAAATTAACCTCTATTTCTTTTAATTTACTCTCCACCAATTAATTATCACATAACTGATATTTTTTTAGGTCTTATTTGTTTTCGTTGATTTTAAGAATTAAAATTGAAAGTAATAAAATAAATAGAGATAAGTTGTAAAATAAAGTAATGCGATAAAAATTTGTATAGAAAAAAATTATATAATAATAATAATATATTACAATTTGCAGTAGATAAATGAAATGAAGATCACGAGGTGGTGTGATTTCTTGTAAATGAAACAAAAAAAGAAGAGATTTTTTTGAACAAACGCTAAAGCGACCCTTTAAGCGCTTACCACATCACATCTGATCCGTCCAAAGACGGACGACTCTTTAGATCCGTGATACGAAGCATTCTCCACCGTCCGATCAGCGCCCATTCCTTTTTCTTCAACCCCCCACCCCTCCATTTCAACGTCGTCCGAGACACTTCGCTCCTTCCGCCTCCCGCCGCTTCTGCCGCTACTGCCGTCGGTCGCCGTCACGCCACTGTTGTCGGAGGTCGAGATTCGCGTATGGGGGGCTCCGATCGTGCCGCTGCCGTCTTCCTCGTCCTCTACCTCCTCTTCCTCCCACCGTCCGTCCGCTGCTTCTACCTCCCCGGCGTCGCCCCTCGCGACTTCCATATTGTGAGCGGCTTCCTTATCCTTTTTTGGTCGTCAGCTGTCGAGGGGTTCTTTTTTGTTCGGATCTGGTTGGATTTTTGTTTCAAATGTTATTTGGAGATCTCGCAGGTTGCAGCGATGCTGTTAGGTTTTCTGTCGGTGATGGTAGCGGAAGGTTTTGTCCATGAACTGGTTCTTATTGTTCTGGAATTCTGTAGTGTTTGGATACTTGCATGGCCGTCATTTTCTAGGTTGGGAGTGAGCTAGATCTGTTATGCTATGCTTGTGTAGATTTTTCGTTAATTTTTTATTGAAAATCTCATTTTTAGTCAGTATGTGCATCTCATGGATATATAAATGCGTTATGGTGATATGCATTTGGTTCTTTACTTCTTTTGGGTTAGTTGCTGAGAGCTCGTCCATTTTATTTCTAGTTGTATCAGTTATTTAAGTTTTCTTAACCTTCCATTTTACTTTCTACAAGTATCTTAAATCTGTAGCCTTACCCTTATGTATTTTCTTGCTTCTGTCTGGCATGACTCTGTGGATAGCTAGATGGTGAATTTTTAATATGTTGCTATCTAATTTACACCTTGTTATTGTTGATGTTTGACAGGGTGATGAACTTCAAGTGAAGGTTAATAAACTCTCATCCACAAAAACACAGCTTCCATATGATTACTATTTCTTGGATTACTGCCGGCCTACCAAGATCATGAATAGTGCTGAGAATTTGGGAGAGGTCTTACGTGGGGATCGCATTGAAAATTCCATTTACACGGTGAGTACTCATCCTTTTATGATATTTTTGGGGTCTATGTAATTTTGGGAAAATTTGTTGGTTGATGGAAGTAGGGTACACTGATTCAGCGTTCTGATATTACATTTTCATGGAATTATGTTGGTGCTGACAGTTTAAAATGGGAACTTTCGAGAGCTGCAAAGTTGGCTGTCGTTCCAAGCTTACTGCTGAATCTGCTAAAAACTTCAAGGAGAAAATTGATGATGAGTACCGTGTTAACATGTAAGTTGTGCCCCATATTCATATTTTTTGATAAAATTGGTAAGGTTTTCTGTAGTTTAAATGTGGAGAAAGTATTGCTTGATATAACTGAAGATTAAGACATTGGATGGATAGGAAGAGGGAAATAATTAATGATTTCAGCCCCATGTAGTGGATCTATGACATTGATTATTGTTGTAAACATAGGGTGATATCATCAAATGTTTCTTCTTTATGTGTATGCTTTTTAGGATATTGGATAATCTTCCAGTTGCAGTTCAAAAGCAAAGAAGAGATGAAAGCCAACGACCTTCTTATGAGCATGGATTCCGTGTTGGTTACAAAGGAACCTATTCCACTGGAGTAAGTTGCCATCTGCATGGGACTTTCTATCTTTAGATTCCACCTATTTCAGTGACATGTGATTTTCTTGACAGAGCCAAGAAGAAAAATATTTCATCATCAACCATTTGTCTTTTAGTGTCATGTATCATAAAGATCCTGATAGTGAAGATTCTCGTATTGTTGGTTTTGAGGTTTCACCAAGCAGGTCAAATGTTGTTCTGTTTCTTTTTCATTAACAAAATCAACATTTGTTTGTTAATATTCTCTTTTGGTTTGGCAAGTTATGCTTTACTCCCGAAAATAGCCACATTTCCATCTTGTCATCCTAGTTATCTTTCATTACAACCTGCATCCCTTATCTACTTGTATCAAGCGACACAACAAAATTTTTCTAGATTGTTTTTCTTTGGTATGATTCAAAATTGCTAAACCCATTAGGGTTTTTAAGTGGACGCTTGAGTCTTGATAGCCTGAGGAAGAAAGGTGCAGGACTTCCACAGTAAGTGAGGAAAGGGGGAAAAAATAAATATAAAATATAAAAAGAAACACATTTAAAAACGAGAAAAATAAAAGAAAAAAATTTAAAATTATTGCATAAAAATAGAATTTATATTTTTAAAATGTGTGTTTGCTAGTGAATAACATTGTTCATTTATATTCTCAGTTCTCACAAATTTTATTTTCTATTTTTTAAATTAATTTATGCAAGATTTTTAAAATATATTAATTGCATTAGAAGAATAAAAATTTATAATTTACTTTAAAATCTTATAATGGATTATTATTATTTAATTATTACAATTACAGAAAAGGAAAATAATTCTTTTCTGATGGAATTAATCTGTATAATTAACGTTTTTAAAAAATCATTTGCCATTATGAGGTTTTTTCGATTATTTGCAAATGGTTTAAGACTTCTCTCATGTATGCAACTACCATATCTCTATCTAATTGATATTTTATGCATGATATTTGCCTAAAAAAATTTTGTAGGTGTTTTTATGTGGTTATCATAGCTTGTTATATCTCAACCTTAAGTTTCAAATTGAAATTTAGTATTTTATGATCATTTCTACACAAGTATTGTATTTACACCAATAAAATACTCAATCCTCAATACGTTTTCTTTTTTCAAACAGTCATCCTCAATAAGATACTAATATTTGAAACCATGGTCGTAGCCATTGTGTCATGTTTATGAAATTATAAGATGATCTTATTTAGTCTGATACTTTTTTTTGGATTCTAGTATCCATTCTTCACTACAGACATGAAATTGACTGTCATAAATCATAGATTACTGCTGCTAAAAAAAAATCATTGATTTTTAAATTAAGTTGGATTTTTTCTTTGTTTGGATCAGCTGAATAGACAGGACTCGATTTATTATTACTTATATTCAGATTTTTCAGCCTTGTTCTTGCCATATTTTTGAAGCATTCATAATGGCCTATCACGGAATGAGACACTTGTGTGACATTCAAATGTGATTTCTCTCTCTCTGCTCATTGTTGTTTGCAGTGTGAACCACGAGTACAAAGACTGGCCTAAGCTGGAGACTTGCAACGCCAATATCAAAATACATAATAACCCTCAGGAGGTAGAAGCAGATAAAGAAATTGTTTTCACCTATG
Source organism: Amphibolis antarctica (assembly GCA_024699675.1). Taxonomy (NCBI): domain Eukaryota; kingdom Viridiplantae; phylum Streptophyta; class Magnoliopsida; order Alismatales; family Cymodoceaceae; genus Amphibolis; species Amphibolis antarctica. The sequence continues at coordinate 4,073 of JAMKPZ010007551.1, forward strand.
ATGTCACCTTCAAGGTATGTTTTCAGCTATGCTGATGTCAAACATCCTTCTTTACCCCACGGATGGATTTTCATTAATCTTATGCGACGACATTTTCAGCGTAGTGATCTCAAATGGGCTTCACGCTGGGACACTTACCTGCTCATGAATGACAATCAGATCCACTGGTTTTCCATCATTAACTCTCTGATGATTGTTCTCTTCCTTTCTGGGATGGTGGCCATGATCATGATGCGAACACTTTACAAGGACATAGCCAACTATAACCAGCTGGAGACACAGGAGGAAGCCCAGGAGGAAACAGGTTGGAAGCTTGTTCATGGCGATGCATTCAGGCCTCCCCTCAACTCCGGCCTTCTGTGTGTCTACGTGGGAACCGGAGTCCAGTTCTTTGGGATGACACTGGTCACCATGATCTTCGCGCTGCTGGGCTTCCTCTCCCCCTCAAACCGTGGCGGCTTGATGACGGCCATGGTGTTCTTGTGGGTGCTGATGGGCTCCTTTGCGGGCTACTCCTCCTCACGTCTATACAAGATGTTCAAGGGCACAGAATGGAAGAGGACCACTCTGAAGACCGCCTTCATGTTTCCGGCCATCCTCTTCTCCGTCTTCTTCGTGCTGAATGCCCTGATATGGGGTGAGAAGTCCTCCGGTGCCGTCCCGTTCGGCACCATGTCGGCGCTTGTCCTCCTGTGGTTCGGCATATCCGTCCCACTGGTGTTCCTCGGCAGCTACTTGGGTTTCAAGCGACAGGCGATTGAAGATCCGGTGAGGACTAACAAGATCCCTAGGCAGGTGCCGGAGCAGGCATGGTACATGCAGCCCACCTTCTCCATCTTGATCGGCGGCATACTTCCATTCGGAGCCGTGTTCATAGAACTCTTCTTCATCCTCACTTCCATTTGGCTCAACCAGTTCTACTACATATTCGGCTTCCTCTTCATCGTCTTCCTCATCCTCTTTGTCACCTGTGCCGAGATCACCATCGTCCTGTGCTACTTCCAGCTTTGCAGCGAGGATTACCACTGGTGGTGGAGGGCTTACCTCACCGCCGGCTCCTCCGCCCTCTACCTCTTCCTTTACTCCATCTTCTACTTCTTCACCAAGCTGGAGATCACCAAGCTCGTCTCCGGCGTCCTCTACTTTGGCTACATGTTGATTGTCTCCTACGCCTTCTTCGTCTTGACCGGAACCATCGGCTTCTATGCTTGCTTCTGGTTCGTCCGTAGGATCTACTCTTCCGTGAAAATCGATTGACGGCGCAAGTGTCATACGATACGGCGTGTGATACGGATGTGGGCACACTGCAATTGAAAGACTGGTGACGACGGAGCTGAAGGCGTCCGGCGATCAATCAAGCAAGTTTGAAGGAACGTGATCAGATGATCTTCGGATCGATCTTCCCCCTCTCTTTTTTTCTGTTTTCTTTTTGCTTGGTCGCAATTCATTACACCCTACCACACAAGTGTTTCTGTCGTCCAATGGAGGTTGCCGAAGCACTCGTCTTTATTATCGCTTTTGTCGTTCTTCGTGAGTATGCTCTTAACCGATCTGTACCGCTCTGTAACTCTTGATCCGTGTGAGCTTTTATTGCACCTCGTGAACTGCTTTTGTTGTACGAGTCTCTTAATTATTTGATGCTAGAAGAAGAAGAAGAGAAAATGAAAAAAAGAAGAGAAGTCTCCCTGACCCCTGTGATCTTGAGAATCACCTGTTTTGAAGGCCCCGGTAAAATTTTTTGGTGGTCTTGAAATGATTAGGCTTGTTTGTGTGTGTTGAAAGTTAGGGTTTAGGATTTAGGATTTAGGGTTTAAGATTTGTGTGTTGAAAATTCAAGAAAAAGAAATTTAGGAAAGAGTAAAATTAAAGTAAACATTTGCACCCAGAAATTTAGGAGAAAAATGAGGTGTTTATATCTTGGAAAAGTTTTAAAATTTTTTTCATATTACTTATGTGCATGAATACTTAAAAATTCAAAAAATATTTTTAAATTTTCAGAAACCAATAAACCTCTACGAAACACATGATTAAATTACATCGAAGTTTTATACTGCAACCGCGCATGAATACATTTTCGGTATTTAAATTTATATATAGATTTTTCTTATTTTTTCATGAAATATACGAACGATCTTTAAAAGAAAATTTCATTTCTTGGTTATTGATTGTCGTTTTTTCTTTTCAGATTTCTGATATTACGTTTTCTCCGACAATAGAGCATTCGATTAATAAATTCGCGATGAAGCAGGAGACATTAAGTTTAAATCATTGAAGATGTTCAAATCGTTGACATCGTAAAAACCATAGATCTTGAAAATGAGTTTGCAAGAAGTTTCAATAGCAAACGCACTTTCAAATCTTTTTTTAAAAGGCAATATTGCATAAAGTCATAAAAAATATTTTTTTCTAATCTTTCATTATTACTGTGTAGATTTTAATGTTTTAATGTGTAAGATTTTCAAAACAATTAAATTACAAAAATTACATCTTTCCAACCACAAAAATTCTATCAAAAAGAAGCTAAATTGAGATATTAAAGCATTAACAAAACAAAGAAGAAAAGTTTGCAAAAGATCAAAAAATCCTATTATTCTTCACGGTCAAGCCAACAACCAGACGTTTCATTGATAAACTTGATTGTAGAATTTGATAAATCTTAAATTCTAAATCTTAGAAATGACAAGAAGAATAGGACGTAAAGAATAAGCGATGAAATAGAAATACAACATCCATACCTGACTCGATCAAAAGTGTGTTTGGAGATAATTTTTTTTAACTTAAAGAGTTAAATAGAATTGAAGTTGAAATTATTTTTATAAATAAAATTAAAATTACATAATAATTAAATAATAAAAATTTATAAGTTAAAATTTATATAATAATAATAACATTAAAAATAATTTTATAATATAAAAAAACAGAAAATAAGCGAAACTCAAGTATTCTACCCACCAGATATTAATTAGATAAATTAGGATGCAGTTGAGGAAATGTATATTAGACAAACCCACTTGCAGATCTTGAAATCAATAAGAAGTTCAATCTACAGATCCGAGAGACTACTTTTGTTGGTTTGAATTTCTTGGGGAGAGGCAAAAGGATTGAAGCAGCAGTCAGGGGTGAGCATTCACGTTCATGAAGGCGGCGCCGGTCTTGCCGCACGCAATCGCTTCCTTGGGCACGTCTCCGACGAGGTCGATGCCCTCGGCGACGACGACGCCCATGCCCATCTCCAGGTGCGGCTCGATGTGGCAATGGAACATCCACACCCCGGGGTTGTCCGCCACGAACCTTATCGCCGTCCACCCGTAGGGGAAGACGACGGCGGTGTTCCGCCAGGGCGGATCCCTCAGGTTGAAGCCGTCGGCGTCGGCGTCGGTGAAACTGCCGTCACCGTACCCCAGCACCCAGAAATTGTGGCCGTGCAGATGCCACGGGTGGATCTCGCTCACGTTCGGCGCCAGCGCGTTGGCGTTCTGCAGCACCACCTCCACCGTCCTGTTGAACTCCAGCACGTACACGTTGCTGCTCGTCGTGGTGTTGGGGTTCGCCGGCGGCGCCGTGATGTCGTAGCTCCGGGGGAAGCCCTCCGGCGGCTTCCGGGCGTCGAACGCGCCCGCCAGCTTGTACTTGAGGGCTCCGATGTAGGGAGTGAAAGGCAGGACGAGGGAGACGTTGTTGATCGCCCACTTGATGAACCCACCGTTCATCTTGTTCTGCGTGTTCAGCAGCACGATGCGACGGTCGGCGGTCGGCGGCGGACGTGGGGAACGTTCCTGCAGTGCCAGGATCCCGTAGGTGAACGACTTGCTGTGGGCGTAGTCGTCCCACGCCGGGGTGACCGGCGGCGGCGACGTCGGCAGCAGGCCGGCGGAGTTGGGCCGGTAGTTGACGACGGCCAGTGCCGGCGATGTCTGAGGCTTCCGTCCTCGGACGCCGATCGAGAGCCAGAAGTTCGACGCCTGCCTGGTCGGTTTGGTGGTGAGGAGGACGGAGTAGCTCTCGCCGGAATATATGTCCAGGTCGTCCACGGCGAACGGCTGCACGTAGCTGCCGTCGGCCTCCACCACCACCATCTTGTGGCTCTGCAATCAATTCAGTAGTGTTTATTATTGCAGGTTTTTTACGAGTGGTGTTACCTGAGTTATTTTTCTAATAATGTATAATTTTAAATTATTTATATATATATATATATACAATAGATAGAAGCAAAAGAATGATTCAAAAGATAACAGAAGAGAGATTTAAAATTCTTCCTCGGAAATTGATTTCTCAATATTGTGCTTTTAAAAAATGTGAAAAAGCATGTTAAATGATAAAAAATAATAAGTTAAATTTTTTTACCATTTTTCATTATTTTTTATTAATTACAAAAATACAAATCCTCCTTTAACCTATTTTCATAGGATCTCCTGATCAAATTTTTGAACCCCTTATAAATAAACAAAAAAGGGCATTTTCTTAAACACCTAAATTTTAAAATTTCTTTGATTTCTCGCACAAACAAAACTTATTTTTATAATTTTTTGGCATATCCTTTCATTTCCATATCCTGTCAATTTCTAAATTTTCACTCTAAGTGATTAAATTAAGACACGATTTGTGTCTTCGAAAATAATGAAAACTAATGAAAAATAGTAAAAATATTAATATATTATTTTTCACCATTTTACATCTTTTTTCGTACTTTCTAAAGTTATAAGCCTCTCTAATTAAATTAAGACTGCAATCAATTCATACATCTTGTTCATTTCTACTTTATTTACAGTCAAGTTAATTCCAAAAATTGTAAAAGTAGTGAAACAAACTTAAACTCCACATTAAGTTATACAATGGAAATGTGTACATATAATGATTTGTACAATAATAATGATATATGAAAATTTATGTAGTCTACCAGAGTTAAACCAAATAAGATCATAATGTTTATTATATATGCTCACTGTCTATTTAGATATTAGAGGTCTATTTATGCATGACAAAATTTTAGATGTTAATTTGTTCTTTTGGAAATGGTATAAAATTAGGTGAAATGATAGAAAATAATAAATTAAAATTTTCATTTTTTTCGTTATTTCTCACTTATTTCAAAAGCACAAACCCCAAGAAAGAAAAGAAATTTAGAAGTAAAATTTAAGATGCATGTTAGGAAATTTAAAGATTGTTTGCACATGACATTGAAAATCAAGAAAATTTAAGGAATGTCAGATTTAAAGATGTCATTACTGATTACCACAGCCAATATAGTTACATATAAATATAATGGATTCATGAAAGCCCAATGTTGAAAAATACTGCAATCTTGCAAAAGCTTCTGGTTTCATTGGGTCAATCATGTTTGATTGTGATCATGCACATCCAATCACAGAAATTTATTTCTATTCCTTTTACCAAAATGCCCACGGCCATTCCTCTCGATCATCACTTCATAATGATAAGATTACTACTAAGGGGTCATTTCTTTAAACTACAATCTCTATATATCAGTCGTAATTACTGTATATTGTTATAATGCATGGTACATTTAATATTGAAGTAGTGTCTTGATGATTTTTTTATGACAGTTAAGATGAAGGTTCAAAAGTCATAATTGTAAATTCACAAAAGGTTTATGTCTAAGTAAAAATATAAATTTAAAATCTTAAGGTCTAAAGAAATTCTGAGAATCACCAGACTACCACTTTAGTGATTTTGGTATTTCAATGGTCGTGAAACTTTTTTTTGAAGCTTTTAAGGTTTTAGGTCGAGGGAGGGGGGTTTGTGTATATTAGAAATATTGGAAAAAGAAAATTTTGAAAAAAAATTAAATTTTAGGTATTTGTGTATATTACAAAATTTGGAAAAATTTTAAATTTTTTTATTACTATAAGTATAATTATTTTCCACTATTTTCTACCTATTAAGTTATAAAAATTCTTGTTATATTTAAAATATTAAAATATAAAATATTTATAAATTTTTTAAAATTAATTTAAAATTTCATTTAAAAAAAATTTCATTTCCAAATTTTACTTTTCCTCTTTTTTTTTTCTTAAACTTCTGTATCTCAGATTTTCAATGTATACAAGTAGATCTCACAAACCCTACTTAAGAAAATATTATTGAAGTTTTATATAAATTCACAATTAATTTTTTAATACAATCTTAAGCGAAGGAAAAAAGAAAGGACAGTGCAGATGATACCAACAAGGAGAACGACAGAGAAACAAAAGGCAGGCGAAGATTAAACTCACCCCAATGGCCAAGTTGAGAGACGCCAAGGATGTGCTGCTCGCCAGCCGAAGCCGGTAGGTCATGTTGGGCAGCACCGGGAGTGTGACGGGTCGGCACTGGGGGCTGCTGATGTTGCAAGCGCCGGACCCGCCCACCGACGCCGCCGCCAGGGAGCAGTTGTACTGTCCCCTTCCATTTATCAGTAGGCTCTGCATCAGAACCAGAGGAACCAACAAGCTTATAAATATCATCATATCATTCATTAGTTGGAGAGTTGTAAAAGGCAAAACACAATACATTACAATCCACAGATCTCTCATATTTCACAATAAGAAAACAGAAATTATCAGCACTCAATGGTTCGACTTACGAGGTTTCAATTAAAAATGAAAAGGCCCCGCCATGTATTAATCTACTCTAACCCATCAATCCTTGATTACCCACAGGAGCCCGCAGCCGACCATCGGAAGGTGATGGATGATGTTGCAGCCAGATGGGTTACCGTCGGAAGTGGAACCCTACACGGGCCGCCTGTGCTCTGGTGGTGGGAGCCATGGTGGAGAGCGTGAGAATGGGAGATACTGTAATTGGGAGAGAGAGAGAGAGAGAGAGAGAGAGAGAGAGAGAGAGA
>JAMKPZ010007552.1:0-10814 GCA_024699675.1 Amphibolis antarctica
AATATCTTATTTATTATCAACATCATTTCCAAAATACATATTCATTATATTTCAATAAGGAAATAAACTCCCCCTAAATAAAGCAATTTAATTCTTATATTTTCATACACAATATGATCCCTCTTTTTTATCGTTAACAGAAAGGTGTATGAGTTAATGCAATGAAAGCTCCCCCTGATAATAAGAAAACATTTATAATAGATATAATTCTTTTATAGTTCCTTAATATCTTATTTATTATCAACATCATTTCCAAAATACATATTCATTATATTTCAATAAGGAAATAAACTCCCCCTAAATAAAGCAATTTAATTCTTATATTTTCATACACAATATGATCCCTCTTTTTTATCGTTAACAGAAAGGTGTATGAGTTAATGCAATGAAAGCTCCCCCTGATAATAAGAAAACATTTATAATAGATATAATTCTTTTATAGTTCCTTTTGCATCACTTCAACTAGATACCAAAGGTTATTTGCATACTTAAATGTTACTTGCAAGAAATATGTGTATAGATACACACCAAATGTTATATAACCTAGAATTCAATTGTTAGGATCAATAAACATTAAAGGTAATTTATTAATGGGTCAAATAGGGTACTAATACTAGTCATTATTTTTATCAAAGATCAAATACCAATTGTTATATGCATTATCAAATGACAAGATATCAATCATATAAAAACACTTATGAGAGAGATTTTAAATTCCCTCTATCTCTTTCCCCTTTTTGTTATCAAAGTATGCATTTATCCACTACATTATAACATACATACATATATATGCATGTACATACGTACATACGTACGTATGTACATACATATTTTCTATATCATTATTAATGAAGTTTGCATTACCTTACATGCTCCATTGTTTCTGTTGGACAATGTTTTCCCTTTTTTCTTTTAAAATTGGGATGATTTGCTTGTATTTTGAAATTTATCTACTATATTGATCTTCTCTGACTGAAATGATGTGTAACATTTCTTCAGGATGGGGTTTGTATTCAATCATTTAGCCTCTCATTCGAATGATCTGGTTGATGGTGACACAATCCCATTTCTGCTGACTATATTTTGGTCCCTGGTGGAGAGGCTTTTTAAATCTGTTCATATAGAGAATAGCAGCCTTTCATCTGCTGCATGCAGATCTCTAAGTCAAGCAGTGAAATCTTCGGGTAAAAAACTAGCATATTTAAAATACCACATGATATAAGATTACAAAAGTTCTAGACTGATTTTGCTACCATATTAAAAATACCACTTGATTTTGCTCTCTTTCACAGGCCAGTACTTCCTGTTATATTTACCAACAGTTCTAGACTGCCTGACTACAAACTTCTTGTCATTCCAAAGTCAAGAATACTATGTCAGAACAGGTTGGGTTTGCAATTTGTAAATTTTGAAACATCCCATCTAAATATATGCTTCCTACTTGTTTACAATTTTGGTAACTGTTTCATGTGCCTTGTTTGTCCACCCATTTGGCATAGATTATGGTCGCTCTGAATTTTCTGTAATTTGTTCTTAGGGAGTCCTTTTGTTGTCTCTTTTATTGCAATAACTTTGGTATCCTTGAATACTTACATTCCATATTCAAAGTTAGTTTTCATGAAATTGCTTGAATTTTGCAAAAGCTGCCATGTTGCTTGATTGAAAGGCTCAAAGGAGAATGCTGCTCTGGGAGGAATCATACCTAGTGGTATTAAGATTGGAAAAGCTAATGCACTGCTCATGGTACCATAGGAACATCAAGTTGGAACTAAAAAAGAATTATCTATTTAAAGAATTAGATTGTTCTTGTATCCAATAGGATTTTCATGATAGAGAACTTGCTTGTTCTATCATAAGCCTTTGTAGATGAGCTACGTCCCATTCATGAAGTAAAAAATTAGGATATCTGTTGAAATTCGAAGATTTACTAAATTATGAGATAGCAAAGGAAGTTATGATTTGTGTCATTTTGGTTGGCCTATATACAAGTAGGCCCCCATCCAGTAGTGTATATAGAGGGTGTCTTCTAGGACATCCTATAAAATGCAACGATTAATTGAATTATGAGATGCTAGTTTCTACATTGAGAGACTATCCATGGGAGAAGTATTTAATTCAATGAGTTAGAACTTGTATCTTTTTCTCTAACACAAAAGGATTGATTGTGACGATCGAATCCATAGAAATCTAAAAATTACATAGAAATAAATATTTGCATTCATTGCTTAAAGAATTCTAGTTTTTATTTATTATTATTATTATTATTATTTTGAATTCCAGTTAACATATAGGAAAATTCTATATTTGTGTAAATACACATGACAGTCTAACCCTGGCACAAGGCTCTTGTCATTAAAGATTGGAGTTCCTCGTAGTCCAATTGTAAGATTTGAGGTCTCACCATCGGAAGTGGAGATTCAGACTGTATTATAAGATTTGAATGCATAAGCTTAAGAACACACATGCCAACAAATTATTTTTGTGATATTGAAAGCCTTGTCACCATCATTTTTGTCTATGATTAATCATGCAAGAAGTTGGAAACATGCTATGTTTGACTGTGATTTTACTAGAAGGGGGTAAATAGTGAATCAAATAAATTTAAAATAGGTGATTTGAGTAATTCTTGAAACCTTAAAAACATAATCAAATCGATAGAGAATGCATGCACAAAGGAGACAATTTTTTATAGTGGTTCACCTAACCTGTGCTAATATACTCCCTAAGACACTGACTTTAAGATTTTTACTATCACTTTGTGTTTTATAGGTTTACACATCAACCTTTACACCGGCACCAACCCATTATGCTTTTATAGGCTTAGCATAACCTATTGATCCCCTTGGAAACTACGTACCTTGCAAGTCTCACTACACCTTGGTGAGAAGGGTTCTTTCTCTACACTCAAAATTTCAATAAACGCACAAGTGAAAAGTTACAAGAAGATAAAACAAAAAACACAAGGCCTTTCACAAAAAATAGAGAAGTAAGACAACACAAAACAATAGCACAATAAGCTCTTGGTGCACACATTCTGTTGCTCTGGTCCTCCTTTGTATAATGCTTGTTTTCTTCTTTCTTTGGAAAGTTAATCAACCTTTGAGAATCTTCAATTTTTTCTTTAATCTCGTAGATTTTGAATTCCTTCCATTTCTGTATCTTTTTCAAATTGATCTTTGTTTAACAGCTGTACCTATAAGACAAGTTAGTAATTTTACAGATAACAATATATTATTTCCATAAGTGTTAGTATCAGAAAAAATCATTGAATTATCCATTGATGTCTTCAGTTTAACTGAAACCATTAAATTTAAACTACTCACAGTGTGTGTTGACGTTATTGGGAAACAATTAATATTATCGGGTTAATTGTTGGTACTTATCAGGTTACTCAACAAAGTCCATGATATGTCTGGTGACAGTGAATGCTTTCTCTTGGTATCTGCTGATGTCACCAGAGATCTATCTATCCTTAACGGTATAGCCGAAGTCCTAATGGATTACCCATTTGGTGCAACGGTAAAACCATCTTAATAAGAAACAAGAATATTATACTTAAGAATTTTTACATAGAACTAAGGCATCTGTGGATATACTAAAGAATATCTTTGGATGTACCATTCCACAAAATAACATAATCATGTTTATTGATGGACTTAATGGTATAATTGTTGGATTCAATGGTTTAAGTTGAAAGTAATGAGTGTTTTGCTAATCACAAGGTGTACAAGAGGTATATATATCAACTAAACGGGTAAATGGATTTATACACTAATCATCGTATCCAACACTCTCCCTTAAGTTAGAAGATATATATCATACATTCCTAGCTTGTTACAAAAGAGATTGAACACCCTTACACTAAGACTCTTGGTAAACATGTCTGCAACTTGATCTGAAGATCTTGTGTAGGGTGTAGAAATAACATCACATTCAACGAACTCCCAAATATAGTGACAATCAATCTCAATATATTTGGTTCTTTCATAGAATGTATTATTGCTGTCAATGTAAATAGTTGCCTGATTGTCATAGTACATAGTCATCGGTGTAGGAACCTGGACACCCAACTTTGTGAGAAGTGATCTGAGCCATACCAACTCACTAGCTACCTCAGACATCACTTTGTATTCTGCTTCAGCACTGGATTTTGAGGTAACACTTTGTTTCTTACTCTTCCAAGTTACTAGATTGTTACCAACATACGTGCAGTACTTAGAAGTGGATCGCCTATCACCTTTGTCACCACCATAACTTGAGTCAGTGTAAGCCATGACATTAAGATGTCCATTATTGGAGTATATAAGTCCTCGTCTAGGATTGCCTTTCAAATAAGCTAGAAGATGCAATGCACCATTCCAATGTATATCTTTAGGTTCCTGCATAAACTGACTCAGTAGTCTCATAGCATAGGATATATTTGGCCTGGTAATGATGAGATAAATGAGTTTTCCTACAAGCCTCTTGTATTAAGCTGCATCACTAAATGGTGCTGACATGGACCCCCAGAATTGAGGCTTAGATTCCACTGGAGTTTGCTCTGGCTTGCACCCAAGAAGTGTTGTTTCCTTTAATAGTTCAAGAGTATATTTGTGTTGTGAGAGAACTCCATTGGAGAGAACCAATTTTTGCTTAGTATATGCAAACTCAATGCCTAGGAAGTACTTAGGTTTGCCTATGTCCTTGAGATTGAAGTGCTTGGATAGGGCTTCCTTGGTGGAGCTAACACTTATAGTATCATCACTAGTCAAGAGAATATCATCAACATACATAATAAGTATGGTGTAACCAAACGACTGTTTCTGAATAAAGATAGAATTGTCAACTGCACATTTTCCAAACCCATTTGTTAACATAATAGAGTTGAGTTTGGCATACCAAGCACGTAGACTCTATTTAAGGTCATAAATAGCCTTCTGCAATCGGTAAACCTAATTCTCCCCCTGAGCAACATACCTAGGAGGTTGCTCCATAAATACTTTTTCCTGGAGATCTGCATAGAGGAAAGCATTACAGATATCCAACTGACACAAGGACCATTCTCGATTGACCACTAGGGAGAGGAGCACACAAATAGAGTTGAGACGAACCACAGGAGAGAACGTCCCAGCATAATCCACACTAGGAGTTTGGGTGAAGCCCTGAGCAACCAAGTGAGCCTTGTACCGAGCCACATTGCCATCATGGTTGTGTTTAACAACAAAGACCCATCTGTAGCCGACAACAGGAACATTAGGTAGGCGAGCAACGACCTCCCAAGTCCCTCGAGCTAGGAGTGCTTGCATTTCAACATCCATAGCACACTTCCAATGTGGAAGGGTAAGTGCCTCATAATAATCTTTGGGTATTGATTTAGAGGAGATGGCGAGGGAAAACCGTTTGTAGGGAGGAGAAAGGGCAGCATAGGAAAGGCTATGGGAAAGAGAATGCTAGGTAGGAGTACGCATACCTTTGCGAATGGCAATGGGCCAGTCAAGGTCAGGTAGACCTATAGAAAGACAAGGAGAAGCGGGGACAGGGTGAGGTGGTGGTGCAGGAGGATGACATCGGTGATAGACTTGCAAAGGAGATTGAAATCGAGCCGAAGGCGAAGGTGGCCCCTGAGACACTGGAGGGGGTATAGGAGGAGTAATCACAGAAGGAAGAGGAAGAAGCTCAAAAGGAGGAGAGGGAGCAAGAGAACTAGAGAAGAAGGGGGTATTCTCTAAGAAGACAACATCAACCGACATAATATAGCGATGAGAGGAGGGATGATAGCATTGGTATGCTTTCTGATTGCGAGGGTAACTAAGAAAAATACAATGAATAGACTGAGGGGACAATTTATTTAACCCAACAAACAAATTTTTGACAAAAGCCATACAACCAAAAACCTTGGGCGGCAAGGAGAAGAGCTCCTGACAAGGAGTAAGATGTTGAAGAGAGATCGCACCGCCCAAAGGGGAAGAGGGCATGCGGTTAATAAGATAAGTGGCCATAGCAATGACATCAGACCAAAAAGATGTGGGGACATTCATCTCAACAAGTAAGGTGCGAGCAGCATCAAGAAGGTGTCGATGCTTACGCTCGGCAACCCCATTCTGCTAGGAAGAATGTGCATAGGTGGTCTGATGTAAGATGCCACACTCACTACAAAGAATAGCCATCGTGGTTTGAACAGACTCAAGAGCATTGTTGGTGTGAAAAAGTTTAAGAGAAGAAGCAAATTGAGTCTAAATTTCATTAAAGTAATCACGAATTACATCAAACACACGTTGGTGATCTTTTAACAAATAAACCTATGAAACCCTGGAAAAATTGTCAACAAAAACAATGTAATATCGATGACCACCGACAGACACAACTCGAGCAGGGCCCCAAATATCACAATGAATTAAATCAAAGGGACGAACAGAAGACAACTGATGACTAGGATAAGTAGCATGAAACTACTTACCTAAAATACAAGATTCACATGTAAAGGGACGAACAGACACAAACAGTAACGTCTGACGAAGCTTGTGAGGTGAAGGGTGTCCCAGATGTCGATGCCAAAGCAAGGAGGAATCTTTCGAAGCAGCAAAGGTTGTGTTATGCTGGATGGATCAAGAGGAGAAGAAAAGAACAATCATCACAATGAATACAAAGAATTTACGTGGTTCACCAAGATCGGCTAGTCCATGGACAGAGGGAGAGAGGTGGGAGGCTTTCCACTATTTTTTAGAGAATTACAACAAAGGGGAATTTCACAAAAATGGATGTATCAAGCAACTTGTCCAAGTCCCCATGAATAGGTGTACAAAAGAATAGCAAAGGTCACCCATCAATGGTGTCCATTAATTGACACCTTAAAAGATCCCCCAAAACTGAATGAGGGAGATGAAACGTTTCATCTCCTCTACAAATAACAAACAGATAGATTAATTCAAGACACTCCACAAACCTCCACCTTGTCTTGAATTGATCGTCCATCTTAATAGAGAGCTCCACCTGAAACAAAATCTTCCACTGTCAGTCCCATAAAGGGCTTACAAATAACTGTAGACATTATGCAAGTCAAGACAATGCTTGAACTTACTTTCAATGACACCCTTTGCGAACATATCAGTTGGGTTGTCTTCAGTTTTGATTTTCTGGATATTAATTCGCCTTTTAGATCTGAGAAAGTGATATCTCATATCTATATGTTTGGTTCGGTCATGAAAAACTTGATCTTTAGTAAGACAAATAGCACTTAAACTATCATACTAGACAGTGGCCTTCTCTTGGTGCCACCCTAGATCTTCCATGAGTCCTTTCAGCCAAATACCTTCTTTTGTAGCTTCTGTCAAGGCCATGTATTCAACTTCAGTGGTGGAGAGGGATACTGTTGGCTGCAAAGTAGATTTCCAACTAACAATTGAATTTCCAATGATAAAAACATAACCAGTCAAGGATCTTCGGTTGTCAACATCAGCTGCAAAATCAGAGTCAGAGTAACTAGCAACCAAGCAATTATCATTTGATCCAAAGATTAGAACAACATTTGATGTTCCTTTCAAGCACCTGAAAACTCTTTTTACGGCTTGCCAGTGATCTTTACCTAGATTACTCATGAATCTACTAACAATGCTGATAGGATAGGCAAGATCTGGTCTTGTACATACCATTGAGTACATGAGGCTTCCAACTGCTCTTGAGTAAGGAACCTGATCCATATAGGCTTTTTCAACTTCTAATTGAGGTGCCATATTTACTAATAGCCTTAGATTTCTCTCATATGGAGTATTAATGGCTTTTGAATTCCTCATTCCAAACTTTGATAAGACTTTCTCAATGTATCCCTTTTGTGATAAGAATAACTTCCCAGCACTTTTGTCTCGATATATTTCCATTTCATGTCAAATTCAACATGGCAAGGAGAACTTGAATGGAAGTATGCCTAACAACTGGAGCAATAACTTCATTATAATCTATACCTTCACTTTGAGTATATCCCTTAGCCACCAACCGAGCTTTATAACGAATTCCATGATTTTCTTAAGTTCCAATCTTCCTTTTAAAGATCCATTTGCACCCAACTATGTTCCTGTCTTTGGGGGCTTGACAAGGTCCCAAGTATGATTCTTTTGTAAGGACTGGATCTCTTCTTCCATGGCTGAAGTCCATTGTGTAACTTCTGGACTTCTAATAGCATCCATGTAACAGGAAGGGTTGTGTTCCTCTACATCAATATCTTCAGCTGCTTGAAAACCACAAGCTATCATACTCCCATATCCATACTTCTGAGGTGGTCGAATCTCTCTTCCTGGTCTATCTATAGCAACACTCCTAAATTGGAGTTGCTGTTCTTCAATGTCTTCACCACGTGTATATTCTGAAATGGGAGAAGTCAAAGACTGTTATACAACTTTCTGTGTAGAAGAAGTTTCAAACTCTGTCTGATCTTCAAACTCTGCTTGATCTGAAACTTGAGTACTGTTTTCAGAGGCTGGATCTTTCATATTTTGATGTAACATAGAGTTTTCCTCAAAAGTGAGATTTCTACTAAGAATTACCTTATGACGTGATGGATCCCAAATTCGATATCCCTTCACACCAATACCATATCCCACAAATGCTCCTTTTCTGGCCCTTGGTTCAAGCTTGCCATTACTCACATGGTAATAGATAGGACATCCAAAAATTTTCAACTTGGTGTAATCAACAACCTTTCTAGACCATACCTCGTATGGTATCCTATTTTTAATGGCGTTGGATGAACACCTGTTAATAAGATAGGAGGCTGTGCTAATAGCCTCTACCCAAAAACTCTTAGAGCCCAAAGTTTGAGAGCATACATCTAGCTCTCTCAAGCAAGGTGCGATTCAACCGTTCAACAACGCCATTCTGTTGAGGAGTGTCCTTCACTATCCTATGTCTTGCAATACTAGCATCTCTACAAAACTCATTAAACTCATTGGAGAAAAATTCTAATCCGTTATCAGTGCGGAGACGTTTCACTTTTCTCTCAATCTAGTTTTCAACTAGTGACTTCCACTCCCTGAAGTGCTTGAACGCCTCATTCTTGTGCCTCATGATGAAAATCCAAGTCATCCTTGAATGATCATCTATAATAGATAAGAAATATCTGGATCCACCTAGGGATGGTTGTTGAGAAGGACCTCAACAATCAGCATGAACATAATCAAGGGTTTTCTTTGTAGTGTGCTCACCTTTACTGAAGTGAACACGACGTTGCTTACCATATATGCAATGTTCACAAAGTCCAAAGTTTGTGACTTTGTGACCACCAAGCAAACCTTGTTTACTGAGTTGAACCATACCTTTTTGGCCCAAATGGCCAAGCCGCATGTGCCAAAACTTTGTTTGATTGATCTGATCAATTGAAGAAGTTGCTGCAACAGAACCAGTGACTGTTGACCCTTGCAAGATGTACAAAGGACCATTTTTAACACCTTTTATGATAACCATGGCACCCTTTGATACACGAAGAATGCCACCTCCTCCTGAGTACTTGTAGCCTTTATTGTCTAAGGTCATCAAAGAAATCAAATTCTTCCCCAACTGGGGAATATGCCAAACATCTTCAAGTGTCCTGATGACACCATCATGCATGCATATTTTAATTGTCCCAACACCAATCATTTTACAAATTTGATTGTTGGCCATAGCTACATTGCTTCCTCCTTCAATCTCTTGGTATGTATCAAACCATTCTCTAATGAGAGTTATATGATGAGAGGCACTTGAGTCCAAGATCCAGCCTTGGGATGAATAAGGACTGTTGGACACAGTAAGTGCTATATCAGCCTCAGATGACGATTCTTCTTGAGTAATAACGGCGGTTTGAGCTTTGGCTTCCAATTTGGGGCAGCTTGATTTCCAATGGCTTGTCTCCTTACAATAATTACAAATGTCCTTCGGATTAGGATATTTTCCCTTTGATTTTCCTCTTCCTTTCTTCTTCTTGTCGAAGTTGTTTGACTAACCTCTTTGTGAGTTGAAACTTGATGCTGAAAGTCCTGAAGCATTATTCTCACTACTAATGTTGGCTGCCATATGACGAAGTTCATGAGTATGAAGACTCGAATGGACTTCTTCCAAAGTGACAGAGTCCTTTCCAACCACAAATGATTGGACAAAGTTTTCATATGATTGTGGTAGAGAAACCAATAACAATAGGGTTGTGTCTTCATCCTCAATTTTAA
The DNA here is from genome assembly GCA_024699675.1 of Amphibolis antarctica. Classification (NCBI taxonomy): domain Eukaryota; kingdom Viridiplantae; phylum Streptophyta; class Magnoliopsida; order Alismatales; family Cymodoceaceae; genus Amphibolis; species Amphibolis antarctica. Next base: position 10,170 of record JAMKPZ010007552.1, read on the forward strand.
CATCAATATTTATCAACTCCATAAGTAAGGTGTTCAATTGATCAAGGTGATTCTTGAGAGACGTACCTTCCTTCATCTGGAGAGAGAAAAGACGTTGCTTTAACAGCAACTTGTTAGTTAAAGACTTAGTCATATAGAGACTTTTAAGTTTTAACCATAGACCAACTGCGGATTCTTCATCAGCTACCGCAATGATGACTTCATCGGCCAAACAAAGAAGAATAGTGGAATGTGTCTTTTCTTCTTGAGATGCAAGATCAGCCTTATCAATATCCGAAGGTTTTGGGTTTTGGAATGGGGTCCAAATGCCTTGTTGCTTTAATAAGGCACACATCTTTATTTGCCAAAGCCTAAAACTATTCTTACCTATAAACTTATCTATCTTCACATTGTGTGAAGACATCTTTGCTCCAACAAAAAGCAAACAATGACTGATAGCTCCAAGAGAAGAAAGAGGATCTAGCCGCAGATCTTTTGCCAACCAAAACCACACAAGATCAAGAGAAATGGGATTGATTTCTCCTCACAACCAGCTTTGATACCAATTTGTTATGCTGGATGGATCAAGAGAGGAGAAGAAAAGAACAATCATCACAATGAACACAAAGAATTTACGTGGTTCACCAAGATTGGCTAGTCCACGGA
>JAMKPZ010007553.1:0-13761 GCA_024699675.1 Amphibolis antarctica
GTGACAATTTGAAGTTTACTTTTTTTTACGTTAATATAATTCTTAAGATATGAAAATTTCTTCTTTTTACCTTTATTATATTATTTATTAAAATATATACTTTATATAATAAAAATTCCTACAAACTCCTTTCTTAAACGAAACCACAATCAAACCAGAAAAAACGAGTGCGTTCTAGATAAACCTTCCGAGCACAGGCTACATCCCAATTATCTACATTCCACAATCGTCGTCGTTACGTAGCAGTAGCACCACAAACACATGCGACACTAGACCAACAAAGTGATGGTTCCCTCGTTCACGAATCGAGTCTGGTAAATCAACTAGAACAGTAGACAGCATTTGCATAACGTACCTAAAACCTGGCAAAAATGATAAGTTATTAGTTACGTTATGACTGTTCTCTGCCGTATTACAAATGGCAAGTACGGCGTGGTTGATCTATCCGTACGCACACCTTCTTAGCAATAAATAAGGGGAAAGAGCAAGTTTGAATAATGGAGTAATAAAACAAAACAGAATGGTTCGTCTTCTTGATGATCCGCCAATGTGAGTTCGCAAATAAAGAAAAACGGATATATATTCGTTGCAGGGACTTCTCTCAGCTTCCTGTTGCAGTAGGCACAGCCGCTGGTTTGGCATCTTCAACTTTCTCGTGCTCTTTGTTCAGCATCTATTGTCAAATATTTTGTATTAGATGAATCTGATCGCCAGAGAACAATAGCATAGATAAATGTAAAACTAGCATACATGGCCGACCATATGCAAAGAATGTTGTCGTTCATTTCCAGAGATACAACTACAACTCACTACCGAGAATGAAATCTCTTTAGAGGCAGGCATTGTTCCAAAGAATGGCAATCACAACAAGAAAAGATTCAAGTTTGTGAATGAGATGCTAATACCTTTACTCCACTTGGTTTCTAGATGAAAAACGAAATCAAATAATACTGATGGAAAAAACACATGTTTTGAGTTATATTTCATGACTGAACATTCATATCAAAAGTCACCAGTTACCAGCATGAACCTTGAGGTGGTACACAAACAGTCAAAAAAAGACTTAACATATCAGAATGCCCTTGTGCTGTTTACGTCGCAACAAAAGAGTGCATACCTTGTTGTTTATCAAGTTATGAAGAGCAATGACACTTCGGATGAGAGAGGAAAGATAAATAACCAGCATCATGTCATTTGTTTTAACTGCAAGAAACAAAATACTTGATTATGAATCAAAAATTGACCCATGAGCATGTAAAAATAAAAAGGAACTTGTACATGGAATCACCTGAAAAGGCCTTGATTAATTCATTTACGTTCAAGTTTGGAAGCAGATTAAATACATCCTGCAATGACAACTTCTTCCATAAGGGATCTAAATGAGGACGAACCTAATTGAACTAACGAAACAGCACAAAATAACTCACAATATGAATGTTGCAAATGTGATTCCCTAATATACCATAGTTATTACAAGGTCAAGAAAAATAGCACATATTTTAGAGGATATCTTTTGGAGAAAGACACCGGTATCTAATGTAAACTTGGAAAACCAAACTGTTAAGGAAGAGAATGACGCTAAACTGCTAAAACAATTTTCCCCATATCCTCATGTTTGCAAACCAAAAATGCAAGGTATATGGATGATGCCCCAAAAAAGGAATAACACTTACAATGTGCTGTCTTTCTTATTGATCCTGTGTGTGGGTGTGATGTCATAAAAATGTTCATTAAACCGGAAACTCACATTCATAAGTAACAAATAAGCTCTAGTTGAAAAATAATAATAAACTATTAAATATCAGACCTGGAGATGGTATAAGATCTCATGATTCAATGGAAGTTTTCCTTCAATAACAAGATCCAAGTAACCACGTATTTCACGAAGCCTTGCATCCAATCCTTTCAAAGCAGTTAATTTGCCTGTGACCTGTGTATGGCCAAACATTAATGTCAAAATTCCCTCTGAACTGTATGTATTCTTTGACAATTGTATAGATGAAAAAAGTAATAAAGTAAAAACCTCTGTTGCGAGGGTGCTAATAGTTGTATCCTTCACATCTCTAAGTAAATGTTCCACTCCTAAAAAGGGAAAAATTGGAGCATGACAATCTAAATTCTAAGTTTGAGGGCGATAAATATAAGATTGGTAATATGCTGAGGCAATCATAGTGTGCATTTCAACACAAAGTAAGCTTAGAAACAAAACACAGGCACAGGCATACCAATTTCCTCGACTTCATGGGCTGCTATTTCTGATGGCACATGCACGAACACCTTCTGGCTTTTCTGAGTGGCATTCTATATTATAAGAAAAAATTAGCTGATAATGATTACAACTTGAGCATTGGTATAGCTTTCTATGATAATAATATAATTCAGACCTCTTTAACTTCCTCAACAGCATAATAAGCTTTCGTAGGAATCCCCAGCTCTTTAGGTTGCACATCAATGATGACTAAGACTGGGTTTGGAACATAGCTGCATTTATGTAGAGAATCAAGAGACACTATATCAATAATAAAGAGCTAAAAAGAGTTTGAAGACCTATAATAGCATTAGGGTACCACTAGCTGGGAATGCATAACAATGAATAGATAATGAAAGACAAGAATTAAGATCTGAATTGTGAAGAACACAGGATCGCAAGTAATGGTGAACTGCAGAGGTTAGCGAATTCATAAGACTCAGGCTAGTTTTATCAAAAAATGATGATCCAAATAATGACTGTTTGAGCATAGTTTAGAAATATATATTACAAAGAAGAAAAAATTGACATCCAATGCCAGGTACATAAGTTAAATGGCATGAAACCTATCATCCATGGAGACCAACCAAAAATGGCATTTGATACCATGCTAACTTTTCCACAAATATTACATACAAAGAATGCAAGCTGACGTTTTTCTATTTTCTAAGGTATTTGAATCATAAATAGGTTGGCATGCTTAACCCAGTTAATAAATGAGTTTTTTTAAGACAGATTTAATAAATAAGTAGTGTTCAAATATACATGCACAACTCATTTATCTCAATCCTAATTTTTTTGAATATTTATTCTTATATTCATTATTTTGCTTTATGGATGGATTATTATTATGAATTAGACAAACCAATATCTCATCAGCATAGGAAGATAATTGGGATTATCTATTGAGAACACGTCACTAATGTGTAGATTCAATTATTCCAAGGGATGGGAGGGGTAATTGGTAGAGCAAAACCAATGGCAATGTGTTGGCAGCAATGTAATCAATGAAGAAGGTATTGTTAAGGTGACACCCCATGAAAACATCTCGGTCAAGAGGTGAGAGGTAAGGTGATAGCCTAATTGAAGCAAAACAGTAAATTATAAAAAAGAAATGTGTAAATAACATGACCATGATTTCATTCAACTCTTCTATATTGTAATTGCATAATATAAAAACTGTAACACAAAAAAGTACAATGTTGATGCCAACATGCTTTCTATTTAGATACCTTATAGACATACTATATAACACTTAATATTGAAAAATTTGTAATAAATGAGGAAGATCCTTTCGTCATATTCATAATTTCCTTTTTGAAATATAGTATATAGAATTTCTTTTGCATAGGTGTGGATAATAAAAAGATGAAAATGGATAAATTTTCTATGTATTTGGGAATAAAAAAACATGAACTCATTTATTTGTACAGAAAAAAAAAAGACAAAAAATGTAAGAAGTAAAGAAGAAAGTCAAGAACTAAGCACTAGAAAGAGATGAAGAAGAGGTCACAAAAATAGAGCAAAAAGAATAAAACGAGGAAGAAAGTAATGTTAAAGAAACAAAATAGAAAATATAAGTACAGGACATGTGAAGAAAATAAAGCATCAAAAGGAAAAAGAAACATCATTAAAATATCACATTTCAATAAGGTGACCAAGGCGATTAAGGCAATCAAGGCAAATCAAGGTGACCCATGGCAATCATCTAATTGAATCCAGCAGCCTAGAGATTTGTCAAGGCACCTCCCAACACTTAACTGGCCTTAAAACCCAAGGAAACAAAGCAGGTTTCCTTGACAACTATTGTTTGCAAGAACGTGTGTGAGTGTGTAGTTTTCAAGTTAAAAACTCATTGGATACTGTTAAAGTTCAACTCAAAACCAATTGGTAGTGAGAGAACAATGTACCACAATATAAGGACCCAAGACCTCCACATTCTAAGCAATGTGGAACTATCCAACACTCCCCCACATTTGGAGCAATCTTCAAGATTCTGCATCAAGGCAAGATTATGCATTAACAAGCGACTTACAAGTGCATACGAAATCCAAATACTCTAATATGATGTTGAAGTTCAACTCAAAATCAATTGGTAGTAAAAGAACAATGCCCATAATATAAGGACCCAGGAATTTCACATTCTAAGCAATGTGAGACTGTACAACAGGTACTACCATTAACTATTTGGATCAATATTTGGATTCCATTGTTACCAATACTTGCACCTATGGGATCCTTGTGGAGTTAAGGATAAATTCAATGGTTGTGAATGGGGCACGTACAATGCAAATGGACTATATGAAAAGGTTCATTGCCACACTTTGTTATACAAAATATTCATTGTTGCTGGCTTGCAAAATCAAAGACTTGTAGTAGCTGGTGAAACTATCACAACTTCACAACATATGCATATGGCACACTTGCTAAATCAAAGAACTACTACAATAAAGGGAAAGTTCATTACATGATACTTCCACCAATGTGAGGTATAAGGAGGGTCTAATTGTTTGCAATCTTACCCCATAAATGGAGTTGTTTCCTAAGATTCAAACCCATGACCTTCAAGTCATAATGGAACAAGCAAGGTAATTAAGGCACCAACAGCCTATACACACACACATGAATAACTATTCATATATTTTTATGTATATTAATAACAAAAAACACAATAAATGGTGTAAATTAACTTATAAAAATGTTTAAAAACCAAACACAATAATATATTTTTTTATAAATTAAATTGTGATAAAACTCAATACAGAATAACAAAATAGAAGATCCAAAGTCCAAATGATACTAAAATAAAAATATCTTTGTTAATAAACCTTACAAAAACACCTCACATAGTATTATATCTTTCTTACATTCCTACAGACCCAACAAAGATCTAATTAACTCCTACAAGACATTGGGCATGTCTAGCAGTCTAGGGGTTTCCCAAAAAACGCCTTGACACTTATGCACCCACCTTAACAACTAAGGGAGCAGCCTTACCATTGCACCAAGGCTCACCCTCTAAATTCAATAAGGAATTCCCCATTTGATCCTTATACTAAATAATCGACTATGGTAATGTTTCAATTTGATGGGCAAGATTCATTTGAAACCAATGGCCCCAAACCTAAGTGCACTTTTACATGGTAATTGCTTCATCATGTTATCCTCACTAAAGTGGCATTCAAGTGTTAAGGTTTCCATATTGCTAGTTAGTGTTGCTTTTGAGCTTTTTCTTCACCATGAGGAGGATTGGTGATATCTATTTTTTGATTGCAGTGTGATGGAAAAATCTCATGGGTCTATGTATCAAATCAGTTTTGGTAATTAAGGACTTCAAGCAATGATGGACATCTAGGAATATTAAGAGGTACCAGAAGGTGTAGATGATCCCAATTCCTTTCCCATGTTATTTGATGGAACCAATAGTTAAAAAGAAACCATCAAATATTCAACAGACTCTCAGCATCAATTAATCAATGGCAAGGATTGGTGATTGACAAAGTGGTGGAGTGTGTTAAGGGTATACCGTGTGGTGATATGTTGTCCATGGTGTCTATCTCCACCAAGTTTGATGTCTTGATGGTTTTATGGCGTTCACTAACAGTCTTCTTCCCCCTTCTGCAGTCCCTTGTTTGTTGCTTCTTCTTTTTTCTTCAAGTAATTTTTTCTGTTGATTCCACCCATGGAACCCCTTTTATCTTTTCTCTAGGACACCAGGTTGGTCACTTATCTAGTACATTTTCTTTTATTTAGTGTTTTTCTTACTGCCGATAAAAAAGTTGGTATACCTGTTTGTGTGTATGACAATCAAACCGATATGGTAGAAAATGAGAGCTGGGTGCTTGCTACGTTAGAACAAAATCAACAAATGCTTGGAAAGTTTCTCCTTTATTCTAAAACAAAAGTAAACTGATTATCATGAAATTAGAAGTAAGAACATCAAATGTCAACTGCTCTAGGCTTGGCATAGATCATATCATTTAAAAAGGATAGCTCGTAAAAGAGAATGGAACTATTTATTTCTCTTACTCATGAAATAATGCATGAATATCCAGATCATTTTCTCGCAGCTTTGGCCCAGTGCTATACCAACCTACCACGTGCTCCTTGGCTAAAATAAAAATGCAGCATACTAAGTCCAGTACTATAAAAACCGTAAGCAGAAAGGGTAGGAGGGTACAGGCATGGAAAGTACCGTTTATTCTTTTGAACATGGAGAACATTGACTCATGGTAATTGTGGTCAAGAAACCAAATGCTTGGATCCTTGTCGTCTTCTTCAAAAGGAACTGCGATTTCAGTGTCATGGAATCAGAGACATTCCAATTTTCGTATATTGACATTCAAATATGGTAAGAAACTGGTTGACGAGGCTGTGCAGTTGATTACATGCAACCATATTTCAATATATACTAGACAAAAACACAAAATTGAATGTTCATCGATATTTCAAATATATTTTTGATGATTATAATGAGTTGTTCCCTTTATTAATCTGGTCCACAAACTAAGTCTTTCCTGTTAAATGAAACTCAGTGGTAACCGGTGATCACAAGTCGTGGTATCTCGAATTAAATTCGTCAATTACACGAGAACGAATCTAATATTTTACTCCATTGCCAGCAAACATAAGCAAGTCAGCATTTCAATACAAGCTCGAACTTCAAGCAAAGCAGTAATTTTTTCTTGAAAAAGGAAAATAAATCGAAGAATATAAGAAATCCCTATCTTGAAGAATTACAATAAGAAATAAATAAGGGAAATTTTCGGAAGCCAAAGTAGGCGCAACATGCACTGGCAAGAAAGAGGGTGAAGGAGGAAATCAAAGGAATCAGGAGGGGTGTTGAACACTTGAATTCACCTGCGTAGCTGTTGGTGACGTCGACGGTTCCCTTGAAGGAACTACCAAGGAGGATGCCGATGACGCGCTTTCGCGTGTCACGAGCAACCCTGTTGTAGTTGTCGACGATGCTGAGTAGGACCAGCGGGTGCACGATCACCTTCTCGATCGCGCGAGAGGAGATCTCCTTCGTCTTTATCACGTCCATCGATCCCAAGTCGACGTGCCTAATCAGAGAATACGAAGAGGAAGAGAGAGAACCCTAGAAGATCAAGCATAGGCGAAGGAAGAAGACAGAGTCGGATATAAAATGGTGGGGAGCTTAGGCCCAACCCACGGACTCTGGACCGTAATCTGGACACCATTTACCAAGTTTTCCAAACTCTACCATATTTTCACAGAAATAATTTTTACTATAAATACGTGTATTTTTTTACCGTAAATCCGTAAATTTTTAAAATTAATAAATTATATATAATAAAATTAAAAATTAATATATCAATTTGTAAGGGTGATTCACGGGAAAAGTAAAGTATCATTAAGGGTGTTTTTTTTTTTTTTCCATTAAAGATACATTTGTGGACAACTTTTTTTAACTTCAACAAGTGGATAAAGCTAAAATTAAAATTGGTTTTATAAATAGAGTTAAAATTGTATGATAATTTAGATGATAAAAGTTTATACGTTAAAATTTACGTAACAATAATAACGTTCGAAGTGATTTTAAGAACTAAAAGAAATTAAAAACAAACGAAATAAGATATGCCTACACAACTCACAAGAAAAGTATACCATTAAAATTAAAAAAGAGTTAGGACTTGTTTGTTTAAGCAATTCCCAAGCTTCAAATACTACAGAACACTAAAGTCGTAAAAAAAGTAAGCAAACAAATGCACACTGCACAATAAGAGCTTAAAATCACTTCAAACACTGTACACTAACGTTAATTAGTAATTCTCTGCTACATCTCTTTTTGACACATACCCTAATGTAACCAAAGTGCTTTTGCCCACCCACGCATGTCCATTGCGCGGTAATATGGTGTACAAACAAACATGCATTGAGAAAAGTTAAAACCAAAAAGGAGCTTAAGAGTTGATTTTGAAGGAATCAGGAAAAAGAGGTAGTGCTAGAGCTGTACAAATCGAATTATGTGTATATAATCATCAGCAAACCTGATTATACTTCCTACTCCCATACAACGTGTGAAAACCATTGGACCTTGGACATTGCCTGATTTTATGGAGGGTTTCAAGCATCACACATTTGCAAACCACTCCAAATGTCTTCTCATGGTATTCGGATTTCTTCAATTGTTCCTTTACTCCCTTCTATGCTGTTTGTGGGCTGCATCTTCTTGTCGGATGTGTTCTTCCGATCTATAGGTGTGTCATTTTGTCTGGTGGGCATCTATTTTCTGCAGCACTTGGCGTTTCTTGGTGTAGTCAACCTCCCCATCTCTTCCTGAAAGTGGGATGGCTATTCTAGATGATGATGGTGATGATAAGATGAACAAACATTTCAAGATGAGGAGATTATTTGACAATGAAATACAAACAAGTCTTCTCCCATCTACACATATAATCTGCTGATCTTTTAACACATATGACTGACATACTCTTTTGCAAAGTTTTGATTTAATTATATCGTTCTCTTTACAAGAATCTCTTATGCTAGGTGGGATTTTGGCGCTCCCACCTCAAATTGTACAGAGTGTAGAGCTATCAAAATGCTAGAGGACTTCGTGCTGTCAAAGATGGGAAATTTTGGTTACCTTCACCTTAATCTACACCATCCTTGATTATTCATTATCAGGTAATGATGTGACTTGTGACAAAATACAAGACTAACATTGTGAATTTTCTTTCTAATGTTACGGTGGTTATCATTTTCTGATTCTCATGTGAGTAATGATAAAATAGATACATAAAGTTATGTAACTGGCTTACATCTAGTCAGTCTCTCTTTTTTTTTTTTGAAAAGGTGCCAATTTCAGGCTGTGTTATAATATGGTAGTACATTTACAATATCTGTGCTTTTTTACAATCCATGAATGATCAAAAACTTGAAAATTTTCTATAGATAATTAATTGTTTTGTAGATTGACAAAATTGTGCTCTTTATATCCTTTACTTTTATTTGAACTTATTCTTAGAATGATAGAATGTCATGAAAATGATACATGTGGGGTACTTGACATCATCCTGTCATAAATATTTTTTTTTACACGGATTATGTTTTCATTCTTTTGATAATTTGTCTATTGTTAAGATCTCTCTTGAGTTTTGTTTTACCCCAATATAATGCATGTAACTACAGGAAAGTGTGCGATTCATTTGGATGATTTTAATGAATTTGCTGATGCTTTTCAACAATATAAATTACAGGAAGAGTTTAGTATTCATTTCGTGCAGATTATTAATGTGGATATATTCTTTTATGGTTTCTCTTAACTTGATCTTTTCTATTATCGATGTATGTTTCATGGAAATTCCATAATACATATTTATCAAACTTCAACTCTTGATGTTGAAAGTAATTGTGAACGTTATTGATATCAATAGACTTTTCAATTAGCATGAATTACGAACCTTAATATTTACAGATGCTTCAAGATGTAAATTTTTAGATGTAAATATATATGCTACATGTTTAAACATGTATGTTCAGGTGCACGCGTTGAACATTTCAGGTCATCTGTTTGGACATTGATGTAAACAAAGGTTAGACTTGTAAATGTCTTTTTATTTGGATGTTGATGTAAATGTTCTTCAAATTTATGAATGGTTCAATATGGATGTCACTCTTGCAACACAGGAATTGGATGCTAGTTGCTGTGGATATCACCAAGTTCTTGGGGGATGCCTTCTTCTTGGATGCATTCAGGAAGTGGGTGATCGTCACTTAAGAACAAGGAAGGCATTGATCCAGCAAGCAGGAGCTAAAAAATTTGGGTGCATCATCTGGATTATTACTCGTTGTATCTGTTTGCTTATCAACAGGATCTTGGAGAGTCTTCTTCCTTGCAAGAATTGAATCAAGAGTAACTTCTCATTCTATTTATTAAAGAAAGCATATATTGATCGAGCAAGCAGGACACTAAAAAGTTTTGGGTGCATTCAAGAGATTATTCTCAATCATATATGTTTTGTATTGTGATGGAAAAGAATTATGCCCTGTTACTATTTGTTTCCTTGTTCTCTCTGATACTTAGATGTAATATTGGTTCTGCCCTACTTATATCATTAATGAAATGAAAGTTCTTTCCCATCAAAAAAATGTTGACTGTCCCAGCCTCTAGGACATCTTGAATTTAACAAGTAAATACAAAGAGCATGAGAAAAGTTATTTTGTGTAAATATTAATGCATTTTCTTTTATATTTTTCTCTTTTTTATCCTTTCTTCTCTCCTATATTTTTTCTCACTTGCGTTGTTGCTGTCTTTTTTGCCCTTATTCTCACATGGTTATTCGATAAATTTAGATGATTAAATATAGAATTTTAGACCAAAGATCTAGGTTAATATACATAGATGTTGGTTCAATCCTTCTCTGCTCTTCTTTCTCCTTTTTTCCCTTAAATAATGATACAGATAAAGCAATTCATGATGTAGATTAATAGCCTTACTTGAATCCTTTCCAATTAATTGTGATGATTAGAAAAGATCTTAACCCATTTAATTAATTAACTGATACCAAACGTTTAAAAAATATTGGCAATTTTCAACGGGTGGATGATGAGGTTCAGAAGTTAATTGATATTTCTGATACTGGTAAGTAGTTTTAAGGCATTGTTGCCACAGTAGATGGTCATGTTTTCTGCAATTTGAATTGAAGGTTTGGAAAGAAATTAATTAATTACGTCAAAGGGTTGAGAAACCAATCACTACTTCTCACCCTGGATGTGGAACAAAACAAGTAACCAATTTACAATTGAGCACAAATAATTTAGATGATTGAAATAAGTTGATGTTAAAGAAAAATACTCAATGGTTGAACTTTTCAGAAAAAAATACTTCCATTTTAATGGAATACGTATTAGGTTCAACTAGAGCTTGAAGGATTGAAATCTTCCATTCTAATTAGGTAATTGCGTACAGTACATGGATGCCATAGTGAATAATCTGTCACTGCTGCTGCATTTAATTAGAACTAATCAACTCTTCTCCTTCTCCCATCTGATACTGATTTTTCTGTTGTTTTTCAAGTCTTTCCTTTCTGACATTGCTTGTTTTTCAAATCTCATGTAAGATGGTAATGGAAACACCAAATGACTCCACTTTTTTTCTTCTTGTAACTGCAACATGAAAGCTGTATATATATATATATATATATATATATATATATAGGCAGCAACATCTTGTACCATACTACTATGAAATGGCTTGAACTCTAATAGTTTAACTCATCATGAAATGCTCTTCCACCAAGCAAGAACTCGATCGGTTCGATCCTTTTCAAATCAAAACTACAATATATAGATATATATTGATTGATCGACCTGCAGGCCGAGAACAAACTTACTAGCTAGAACAGTAGCACAAAGAACTGGCAAACTTATAAGCGTGTGGCACCTTGCCATATATATATATATATGGTACTCCCATACGCAGTGCATGGTACTCCCAACAAGTCATCATCGATCAGAATGACAAATTAGAAACTGAGCCGGAGATCCAATAGAAAATCCTTCCCACCTCGCCGGCACGCCGTTGTCTCCCTGCTGTCCTTCCTCGGATGGTCGCCGTGGGAGCTCAGAGGGAACAACTCCAACGTCTCCACCTCGCTTTCTCCACCTCCGAATTGATCTAAACACGCATATATGCCAACCTATTAATTACTGCTTCAGTGACATATATTATATATGAAGGGATAATATCTTTCAGTGAAAATTGATTCTACTGGTGACTCAATCTAACTTGTTAGTTGATAAGTCTGACTTGTCATGGGATGATGCCAAAAAGGGTAGTGGAAATTGACGTCGAAGAGAAGCAAGCAGGGGGACGCAAGGTGCTCGCAGAGGAGGTAGGCAGTGAAATTAGGTGTACAATTGGTGAGGAAGTCAATGCCGATGGAGTCAGCATATGTAGAGATACTAAGACAAATCAGAAACAGTTGATGGTGTACGGTGAAGAACTAGTAAATGTTAAATAATACTGTATGATGCAGAATAATTTAAATTTAAATATTTATAGAATTATTTTTTTATAAATATTATTAGGAAATCTTATTATAATATATTATTTCGATCTTACTTGTACCGAAGGCCATGCTGCTCGTAACGGCTGGGCCCGCTTCGGTTTTCCCGATGGTGGGTGTGTTGCGGAAGGAGGAAGACGACGACGACGACGTGGTGGAGGGTGGGCTTTGCCTGCGACGCTTCTTGCAGTGATGCTGCCGTTCACGAGCCTTGTGGTTCTGGAACCAGTAGAAGACGTTCTTGCTCTCGATCTTGCCGAAGGAGCTGAGGTGGGAGGATATGTTCTGTATCTGGTCGGTGGTGGGCGTTCGAAGTCCGGACCTGAACAGGTCTGTCAGCACCCTCACCTGCTCCGGTGTCGGATTCCACCTCCCGCACTTGGGTCCTCCAGACTTGCCGATCATGACCATCCCTTCCCTGTCCATGCAGTACCAGCTGTAGCTTCTTCTCGCCTTTCCTTGGTCTCCCGCACTCCCCACCCTCCGATCCTCTTCATATATATATATACGCACACACACACAAAAGAACATAAAGCGCGCTAGCTTGCTCGATCGACTTGCCGAATTTATTAAGTTCTGCACATTGTACATGTTCTTCTTGTCATCGTGTGCTCGGGAATGGACAGTGACTGAGAATTAATATATAATATATATATGTTTTTTTGTTTCACAAGCAGCAGAGACTGGAAGAGTCGTGTCTCACGACAAAGATCGTCGCTTAATTTGCATGCTTGCTTGATGGGTTCCATGAAAGGGCTTTTTGTGGGTGGCAGATGCTGTTTGATTAAAATATGGTGCATGGTTAAGAAGCAGATGCGTGGAATTTTGTGTTGTGCCTTCCAACCTTCTTTTCTTTGACTGCAAAACATTTCCTTTGTTAACCATTTGTTTGCTGCCTTGATCGATCGATGCATCGGTCTGTGGTTTCGCATGCTGTTGGTGAAGAAAATGCCGGTGTGGTACTTCCAAACACAAACACGTCAAGGCATGCAAGACACGCAGATACCACAGCAGCCTAATTGCTGGGCTCTGATACCAGAAAACACTTCTCGCGACTTGTCGTTGCGGTTGCCCGAGGAATATGAACATGTAGTCATAGACATCCATCCATAGGTATGGCTACAGACATTGCATTTGCCATTCCATCTTGGGCTGCAATCCAAATGCTAGCTAGTGGAAACATGTATACATGTCGAGAGGCGAAAAACTTGCACAAAAGTAGCTTTTTCTTCCCAGGTCTTGTGTACACTTCTCTCTACCCATTAAACTATCCGCGTCCTCCATTATTCATGCTTGGTCCAGTTACAGCCTTTAATGGGGACTGCTCTGCTCTGCCCTGTTCTGCCCTGCCCGGAAAAAGCCAGACCCTTGTTTGTTTGGGAATGAAACAAGCGATGATTATATTTCTTCCGTGGTTGGGTTCGCATGATCAGTAATAACAATCGAGTCTGCGCGATTCCGGAATCTTAGACTCCC
>JAMKPZ010007554.1:0-11261 GCA_024699675.1 Amphibolis antarctica
TTGTTAGCAATATTTTAGCAACTTTTGTGCTTCACGGTTACTTTTCATCGTTGGAGTGATCAATCCAAAGAAGTAGAATGATTTACTTTGAATTTTACTTTCCTTGTATCTTTTGTCGTTTGTAGTTTTAACTTCAGTTCTTGTATTGTAGTTAAAGTTGGTTAGAATTATTGTTAATTGAACTTAAAATTGTATTTATTTAAAATTTTTGTGAATTTATTTTTATATATTTGTATTATACGAGATAATATTAGTTGTCAATTAAGTCTAACAAACTATAATAACATAAGTTAAAATTTATAAGCAAGCAATGTCTTGGTTTGACTTTGCTACCCTTGGATTATTGTAACTTGTTTAGTCAATTAATTTATCGTCGTTACCACATAAAAAAAGAGATTCAACGACAAGAGTACAAAGATAATTATATTAATTATCGTTAACTAATATTTAATGACTTAATTTTACCGTTCAATCGCCATGAGTATTTTTCTGTAATAACAAAGATAATTATATTAATATTATTAGCCTTAAATTCATCTTCTTGATGGTGCCAACGGTGACATATGAAAATATATTGATTATCAGTATCAGATAACTATAAATAAATAATAAAGTTTTTACTTGAATAAGGTATAAGCATTTTATCCACAGGTCTTAAAATTCACTGATTTCTGCTAATTTCCAACCACTGATTTTTAAAATTTAAAAATAACTTTGAATATAAGTTAAAACTTTCAAGTAAAATAAATTATACCCTAAAAATTTTTAAAATTTAGGGAGAGTTTATATCTTTCAAAAATTAATAATTTTTTAAAAAAATTTCTTTATTATTAAAATATTAAAAATCTAAAAATAAATTTTTTTATAAAAATATTTATGTACAAAATTTTAAAAAACTTGTATTTATTTTTAAAAAAATTAAAAATATTCTAAATTTTTATCATTTCAATAATAATTTTTTTTCAAATTTTCCATTTACAAGATACGCAAACCCCCCCCCCCCCCCTCTTAGATAGAAATGAAATAGAAAATCAAAAATGTCTAGAAAATAAGTAATAATTTTATGATTCGAATTATTGCTATTATTAAGAAAAGTAGCTTTTCGATAAGTACGTCTTTATGATATTAACAAAAAGAAAAATACTTACTTAAATTATTGATACTGGGACTTTTTGGTGTTGAAATTAATCGTTGACCGATTGACTAAATTAAATTCAATAGTTGAAAATTTTTAAGAAACTTTCCTAAAAGTGTCATGAGAAAACTTCATTTGAGATCAATCAAGTTAAAATTAATTTTGTAAATAAAGTTAAATTTAAATAGTAATTAAAATAATAAAAATTTATATAATAATAATATTATTAAAAATACTTTTGAAAATAAACTAAAATTAACCTCAAACAAGGTCGAAGTCACGAACTTCATGTACTTCTGTGATAAACCTGCTTCTCAGATAAGCACCTGTTACTTTAACAAACATCAAATTCACTTGGGCTTTGCTGCAACGACATCTACAAAAAACATTAGTCAAAAATTTGATGTCCTTAGAAGCATCTCTTATATAAACTAAAATATAACCTCTAACAAACTACTAATATGTAAAAAAGGTGAACATAGATAAAGGAAACTCAGTTTTTCTAAAAGTCCAGAATCAAAAAAGACCTACCGTAAAAAGAAGATTGATACATCTAACCTTATATAAATATCGTAGTCGGTTCAAGATTTCTGAGTTTCCTATTTTACCCTTACGTCTTTTACATTTTTACTCTTATCAATAACATAACATAATCTAATATATGTCCTCAAAACTTTTCTTCTTTCGCTTTTTCCATGTTATTTTTAGAATTTATTGTAAGAGATTTTTCATGTCATTTTTATCAATTTTCTATGTTATAATTGATAGCTGTTGTCAATTATCCATATTTTTATTATAAAAGACAAAATGTAATATCATCTTTTTTAAATAAACATCCTTTTTCTTTTTTATATCTCGTAAAATTAAACAAAATTTAAAATTTTAATATTTATACAAATTAAACAAAATTAAATTTATTTTTTATTTAAAAAATAAAAAATCAATTATTTCAAAATTTAACCATAAAATAAATTTTTAAAAAAGATATAAGAACCACAAGATATCGGACTAAAGGAAAGTTGAAATTGAATTTTAAACCCATTTTTATATAAATTTTATCTAATTCCATAAAAAAATTAAATTTTATCAAAATTTAACACAAATATCTCAATTTAACAAAATTAAATTCTCTCCGATTAAATTTCACGTTAGCACAAACCCTCCCCTCCCTTATTTTATTTTATTTTATTTTTTATCATATAGACTCCTGTATAAGGACTTAACTAGATCATAATCAAACATTATATTCATCAAATGCGAACATTCTCTTTGCAAATCAATCATGCACCCAAGCATTCACAACCTATCATAGGCAATTGAGCTAGTAAAGTACATAACAGTCTATTTGACCATCAAAATTACGAAGGCAAAAGACAATGGCAATGAGACACCCCAACATGACAAAATACCAAAATAAAATCATCATCATCAATATAACATTATGTGCAAAGTATACTTCTTCAAAGTCATCATCATCAATATAATCATCAACATATTGATATAATAATTTTCACATTCATCATTTATCATATCTTCCTTCTCATCAACCACCACCAAAGGTGTAAACCATGAAGCACGCAACAATAGCTAATCACTCTCTTCAAACATAAAATCATAAATTCTCCCATGAAAGCACAATATTTTATTTAAATACACAAACCTCTTATTTTATATATTAGAAAAAGTGTCACCCATTGCAATATGCAAGTATTGAAGCAATGGTAACAGAAGTCAAAAACTTGCTTTCCTTTCTTTACAAATGCATCAAGCTCTAGCGTTGATATCATAAATTTAGTAATTCTATCGGGAAAGAAAGCCAGGACAACATAATAAAAATTAACAAAATGCATGAAAAGAATTTGAATCTTAGAAAATTGGACCATAACAAGTTTAAATGCCAACTAAAAAGAGGCAATTTTACATAAGTAGCAGGAAAATATTTTTAAAAATAGAAGTTAATTATACACCAAGACAAATATACGTATTTAATCCTTAGTCTCAACAACTACCTTGTTTACACATTTTACTTCCCTATTCATGTAAATCTGTATACAAGCGTTGACACAATGATAAAGTTGCCCCATGGCGACATGGAGAATCTTAACCTCTCTATTTTTTAAGGTAACTAGGTAAAGAATGTATAAAGGGTAAGAATATATATAATTAGACCTCTGAACCCTATGTTCATGAAAATCTTGTGTGCTTGATCTACCCTATTCATGTAAAACTATGACTAAAGACTAGAGAGAGAGAGAGAGTTAGGCCACTTTCTATACAAACCAGCGAGACTCACCAGTTCTACGTAGGAGGAATATAAGCTACAAAATACAAAAGCAGAAATAGCAACAAACTATTCTTCACTTTCAACAATAAAAATGCATGATTAACAAAACTTAACAAACACTTCAATTCTTAATAAATGGTCGATGTACGTCTTTTTGAAAAGTGCATGTATTTTTACATGCACAATAATTAAAAGCACATAATGAGCATGACATAATACAAATGTCCTGTTTTCTATCTAATTTGCAGAATGCACTTTCATTATCTATTTCTTTAAAATAATACCAGAAATTAAGGATCTCAGTACCACTTGTTTAGATCTGAAGTTCATATATTAACACCAATGATCCAGAAAGGTCTGGATCATCGATGGTCCAGACACAATCAACAGTGATCTGTTTTGTTTTCTATTTTCATTTTTTAAATTAAAAAAAAAAAGAAATCATGAAAAATATACATGAACAGTTACAGCAGCCTGTTCTAGAAAATGAGAGGACGAAGGCAGGAAGAAAGAAAAGGAAAAAAAATGGAAACCAGAATGGTGTAGACAATTCTGGATAAATCCCGACACATATTATATTAAATGCATATGTACAAACAAGAGGTCAGCAACTTGTATGGTTTTAACGGATTTTTCTTAAAATGTATAAACCATATATGTAGGATACCCGTACATCATATTATTTCACCAAGTAAATAATTTACTGATTTTAATGGTGCAAGTCATAAAATAATGACTAGAACTATTGTCAACCAGTAATAATATAAAATCACATGATATTCACAATAATCTAGTAAGCAAAAGCACTTCTAAACAGTCGGCAAGAGAAGTACAAACCCACAATGCTGTTTCGTTTTCTCCACCACGCCATCGCTTCTTCCAGGGAAGAAAGGTTGAAGCTGGCGGAGATGAGCCCAGAGCAAGAACAAATTCGAGACATCTCTGGGCAATAACAAATATGTCTTATACTAAACTTTTAAAGGACAAGTAGTGCAATAAAGAAAAAAAATGTCTTATGCTGACATAAACAATTTCGCAGAAAAATTGTGTACTCCTTCCTGCTGCGGAGACCTTTTAAATTGGGAATACAGAGAGATGGACGGGTTTGTTATTAAACTATTTGATAACAAAAACTTCAAAACAAGATGGAAGGTGGATACGGATTTATGTTTAAAAAGTAAAAATCAAGAGAAAAGTGTAAACCGCCGAAGCATTACTCATCTGTTGTCAATCAACGCCACCAAAATCGGACGACCGTTCGGTCCGATTCTTCCGCCAACAACTCCGATTTCTGTGGGAACGTAACGATGCCTGTAGAATAGCCGACTGTTGGAGCGGAGGGGGGTGAGTAGGACGTTCGAGCACCCACTATAAGAGGAGGGGTAGAGGATGCGAAGAACTCACCCTGCTGCGTCGCGCGGAGGAAGGACGGAGATGCTGGACGACGACGGCGGAAGAACCGGAGCAGCGGCTGGTCGCGCGGAGGAAGGGGAAGGGCAGCGGGTCGCACAGGCGATTCGGTCGCGGGAATCGATTTCTCAACCTACTCGAGAGTCGAGATAAGAATTCAATTCTTACTCTTCAAATTACGTAGAATTCATCTGTCCAATATTCTATCAAGGTAATTAAAATTTTTACATGTATTTATATAGTAAGGAAATGAATCAGTTTGACTATCTTAATAAAATGATAATAATAATAATTACGCTTATCTGTGATATTGCATTGATGTTGGCTTGTTAATCACGAAAGAAGTCTACAGGAAACAGATCAAAAGAGTATTGAAACATGAAACAACAGATAAAACAAAATATCAAAATCATTTATAAAAATTAAGATGTAATAAATGATCAAATCTTTTTATAATGGTTTCTTATCATACGATCAAATGTGTAATAAAATGTTTGATTGTACGACAAGAAATCATCGTAAGAAGGTATGATTATTTATTACGTCTTGATTTCTGTAAATGATTCTGATGTTTTGCAGCAATTGCTTTATCTTTATCTGCTGCTTCACGTTTCAATGCTCTCTTGACATGCCTTTCAGTTGTATCTTTTGATGTAGATTCTTTTAATGGTCTAAAAAAGTCAACATCAATATCACAAATAATTCATTTCTTATTATCAACATCAACATTAATTCATTTCTTACTATAAACACATGTAAAAATTTTAATTACCTTGAAGGAATATTGGACATATGCGTGGATGCGTCAACTTCCAGGTTGCGTGAGTTATCTCCAATGGACAGGACGCGTCAGCTTCTAAAGATGAAATGACTAAGCATGGCTGGCTGCAGCTGCCGAACTGCGAATTGACTTCACGGTGTGCTGAGTTGGCGACGTCAAGGATCTTCCGTCTGGACCAGACGGACTTCCCGGCCTCCACCGTAGGAACTTTCTGTTCGAAGATGGGAAATAACGGAAATTCCGCCTTCTCTTTTCGAATTTTTCGTCTGATCTTTGGACCTGGCCCATTGCTACTTGAATTTGTTTCATTGTTGCTTTATTCTCATTTTCCTTGTAAAGGATTTTAGTTAGGTCTCCCCTTTATATTGTACTTTTTTGATTTGTTGCAGGCGATCTCAGCCTGATGAATAATACAGCGAGATGTAATTATTTTTTTTTAAAAAAAAAAAACGAGATCAAGATTGGACTTGGAGAGAAAAAAAAAAGTAACTTCATTAAAATCTTGTAGCAGTAATATACTGTTCTTTTACATTTTCATGTTTGGAAAATTTGACCGCGACTCACACAGTAGAGCAGCACATCAGGTCGCCTCCTTTCAGTATTTACGTGCGTATTCCAATAACAAATTCACGCACAGCCCCCATCAATCCTTGCCGAGGGAAAATTGGCTGTTCTCACCATCAACCTGTAGACAAGAAAAATATACGGTAAAATTGCTTTACATCCAAATCAACTCAAATCATTCCAATCCTCCCATCCATCTTTGCTAAAGGTTGTCGGGGCAACGCCATTTGTTGGGACATCACCACTATGATGCTTCTGTGGAGGAGGAGGTCTTGATACTGCCTCTTCCTCATCCCAATCACCATCCCATTCATCCCAACCTTGTGTGGCGGAATCCGCGTCGACTGCCGAAGTGGGTTGGGTTTGTTGAACCCCCATTTCAAGCTGTCGATAGGGTAATCCAGAATCAGCCCTCCTACCCACTCCTATAAATTTGCAACATGCCCACGTCCCTCCGACTATCAAGGCTGTCAAAAAAATGGCATATGCACCATAGATTGGAGTTACACGAGTAGCATATGTGGGTAAAAAGTTGAGAACGGGAGCAGGCGCCTTCTTGACTGTGCAGTTTGGTCCCCCCCCAGCATTCAGAACAATCTCCCAATTATTACCATCGGCTGGATTTGAAATAGGTATCTGAAAAGATATCTAAGTTGTGATTAATAAAAATACATAAACATCATTGACGGTTGAGTTTATGGTTTTTGATGTTAAACCTTTTCAATGCTCTTATTGGCAAGGGTCTTCTTGGTAATAATAGTTCCACTAGGCTGTATTCTGGCAGTCACTGTTATATTATTTTCTCCTTCATTCTGGAGAATAAGAAACACTTTCTTGATGTCTGCAGTGCAGGAAAAATAAATTAATGATCGACTTGTCTTAAAAAGCATAAGCATGATACACGCAAGGGAACAAAACGGTAATCCTTACAGCCCAAATTGTTGAATCTAGGCAACATTTTAACCTGTAAGACCTGAGCAGGAATCACAAAAATTCTTCTCCTCAGTAGTAAACTAACTTGCTAAATTGTGACGCAAAAAACAGTGTTTGAATAAATGAAAAAACACATGAATATATGATGAAGAATCAATATCAGGTCTTGCTAAACCTGTAGTAAAATAAGCAAGTGATTTATGAAGTGGAATCAACTATGAAAATCCCTTTCTAGAAGGATTAAATCCAAGTTACCCATGACTGGAAGCCAAAATGTACTAGCTATTTTGGGCATCCTTTGCCCACGAGTGATGTTTCAAAGTTAAAGAATCAGTGTTATGGATGTGGGCATGGCCATCAAAAGTTGAATAACAAACAAGTATAACCAGCAGTAGAGATTCAAATGAATACGATATAAATATTATTATCGCCATATCCATACCTGTTATCAAATTATGGATACAGTTATCTACAGATGGGAAAATTATAAATCCATATCTTCAAAAAAAATGGATACTAATACAGAACAATAAAAGGGCACCAAATACAGATAATATCATATATGAAAATGGCTAATATGATATGAATATAATTAAATAAAAAATCAATAAGATTTTATTACATTTGAAGTTATTCTTTTATAAAAAAAGAGTAAATATTTATTGACATCAATAATCATATTTATGTTTTTCAAGCATTTATAATCTTAAATTATGCTGAAATGGAAAAGAGAATAACTAAAAATGTAAACAAATTCCAAGTACTTGAATGGTTGAGCCTAGCTTGTGAGGGATGAGCTAGTAATGGCTAAATTAAAATAATTTACTAATATAATATGTATACTTGTATATAATTTTTTTATTATAATATGTAAGTGTGCCTATAAGCATATATTTATATATATGTTTATAGGTACACCCACAAGGACCTAGGTGAGTATGCTTAATTTATTTAATTTCTCTTGTCATTTGGGTCTAACACCTTATTAATGGCATGTTAATTGTTAATTAATTGTAGAATTTCCATTTTATATAGGAAATGATCTTTTCCATTAGAATTATTCTGTTTTAAAAAAAGGTGTTGCAGATAAATTTGATATGAAAATTTCTTAATGTGGCCATGTTTTTGTATAACATTGTTTTGGAAGTTTTTAATATGAAATGAAATATAGGTAATGTGGCCATGTTTTGTTAAGTCTAGTTTCTAATTATTAAAAATTCTATCACATGGTAATTCTTTGTTTTTTTAGTATTATTTTCATGCAAATGAATTCCATGGATTGATAATTTTTGTAATGTTACTATTTTTGTAAATCAATGTTACTAATTTGCAAATTAGCGACACTATTTTCCAATATGGTAGCAATAAACATATTACTATTATCGTGAAATGTACTTTTAAATTAAAAATGCAAAACAATAACTATCAGTAACACAAAACAATATATTAAAAATGTTAATATATTGATTTGAATTTTAAGTACCTCCATTATCACATAAAAATCAGCAAAATGAAACAGTATCTAGAAAGTGTTTAGTATGACTAATTTGAAATATAAATACTTCCCCCATAGTATATATATATAATAAATCAATAACTCAAAACAGCATAAAAAATTAGTGCTTCTGATTCAAATTACTTCCGTATTGACATTTTTTTCAAAAAAATTCATAGACCATTGTGGGAAGAATTGTCATCATCTGTGCATACTCTAAAATAACTGTGAAATTACGAAAACAAAATAAAATAGAATACACCAGAATGCAAAAAACTCATAAGATTCCCATTCTATATGCCCTTCTCTTCTTTTTCCTACCCCATAGAAGAAAACAATCACAGTATGGTGATTTTTTTCAATCTAAAATGTTAAAAGAAAAAAACTCGTTAAACAAGAAAAAATATAGGAACTCATTGCCCTCAAAAGTAATTCCACCATTTGTTGTTGTACCCATGCATCTCAACCCTGGTCTTTGGTTACATCTTCAGCAACTACTTGAGAATCCTCACAGATGTAGGCACCTTACCGGCTACATTTTTCCTGATGTATGCAGTAGCAGCAAAGCAAACCTAGACAAAGCAATTCTCGGAGTAATATGTCGGGATGGCAACATGATGGTGGTGGTTGAGACTGACATTGGATTCCATGTCAGTGTGGGGATTGCAGCCAGGCAACACAAACAAGGGAGGTCATGTTGTTCTCAGGAGGGAGTTATTTCACGCTTAATGTCAGTCTAAAAAGCTTTGGCTCAAGGAAGATGACCAATACCCCAAATATTTTCATAAATGTACTAGTGCCAAGCATCGTCTAAACATGGAATCAAACATCAACACATGACAAAATTTCACCAACATGTGTTGGCTTTTAACTTATTGACATGACATTGAAATCAATGTCAACAAGGTAATTTTCTTTTCCTTGTTTCTATTACATGTTGAAATTTTATCCACGTGTCAATTTTTCAACTCACTGAAATCCAATGAAATCAAAGTTGAATTCCTTGCACTTGAAGATTTCTAACATTAGATTTGGCGAGGCCATCTATCAGAACAGGACTGATGAAATGAATATTACTGTATTCTATAGATCTCTTTTTCAGAGATAGACTAGGTGCAGACAACAATGGTGTCCTAACTTTCTTCCATTCATAGAGTTGGATAAGAAGCACGTGCATGAGATGATTACAAAGGATGAAGTGAAAGGGATGGAATTTAGCTGGTTGGGTAGAGATAGAATGGATGAAGACCATAATTGTGTCCCAACTTTCTTCCATTCATAGAGTTGATAAGGAGCACTTGCACCAATAACAAATAAGGACATGAAACAGGTAGAATTTGTCCTAAGGATCAGAAAGCTCCATGCGCTGTTTTTTCAGAGTTATAACAAATAATCACACTGGATCTTCTGGGTATGGTGTTGATTGTTGTGCTTCGGGGATACTAAAGGTGGCTGTGATCAATTAACAACTTTATCTTCCTCTAATTCCGAAGGAGGAAGCAAAAGACATTGACGACTTTAGACCTCATAGTTTAAGAAGACTTCAATGAAGATCATCATCAAGCTATTGGGGGTGGTGGAAGAACTTATTCATCTCAATTAGACAGCTTTCATGGAAGTACAAAAAAAAACAAAAACTAATGGATGGTTTTATGGCAGCACAGGAAGCTCTCTCCAGATGCAAAAGTTGTAAAATTGGTTTTAGGGAAGCCTTTGACAATATGAAATGGAAATTCCATGTTCACACCCTGTCAATGGCAAGGTCCACTGGGATGGATTAAATTGTTCCTATCAACTTCTCTCACTTTTGAAAAGAGATGAAACGGTTGGCATTCCTTCAACTCTCAGCTGCACTTTGCCAGTTCACCTTGTTCAGGTATGCCTAGATAGATAGACTTCAGAGTTAGGAGAGACTTCTGAGTGAGAAAATCCAAAGATCTGTGCCTTGTGCAGAACACTAGAGCCATGCAGTGATATTGAGAATTATGGTGAAGGTTGTTGGTCTTGGAACCTGAATCTTAGATGAAATTTCAAAAGACCCTGAGATGTCTCAGATGAGGTGCTCTCCCACAGGTAATGTTGACACTCATTAATGGGGACAGGGTAGGTCAGACCCATCATGGTTACGAATTACTGCATGTTGCTCTCTGGTGGTTTTGTTCAAGCCTGGTAAGCGTTTAGATTAGTGTGGAAATGTACAGTGCCATTGACAGTCTGTAACTTCGAGCAGTTGCTTATGCATGATAGGGACATCACCGATGCCTATGGTAGTAAATGGGCTACAGACAGTGATACGTTATGTACCTATTACCAGAAGGAAAATGAGGATCACAACCATCTTTTTTTCATCTGTTGTGTCATGATGTGTGGGGTTTCCGCTTCCAGAGGTTATCTACAGAGGACTTGAGTTTGATTCAGCTAGTCATTTTCAGACATGAGGTCAAGGGAAAAATGCCACCAGCAAAACAGAATTATGCAGATGCAGGTGACTTGCGGGGTCATCTAGCTTTTAAGGAATGATGGTCAATCTGAATGCAAGCACACTGAATGAGATTTTGGGAATGTCTCTTGGCTTTTCCTGATGCTGGAACAGATTTCTCATTGGACTTTAACCTTTCCATTTTTACTTTTTCTTTTTCTTGACCTGTTTTGTCAAACC
>JAMKPZ010007555.1:0-12009 GCA_024699675.1 Amphibolis antarctica
TGCTAATGTTCCTCAATTAAGCAAACCAATAAACGAAAAGAGCAACATGCAGAAGACAAAATGATCATTAAGTGAAACTTGAATTCAACATATTTGCCAGCATGCAAAATTTGAAATCAATACTGAAAGTCTCTTTCTATGGTGATTGTGACGTTATATCATAACCTCAAATTGTAGTTAGCTGAAGTACAATATACTTGGAATGCTTTTGAGTCATGTTCCTCATCATCTATTGTGTATTGTTGATGATATAAGGTCCTAAACTGCATTTGTTGTCTCTCGTTAGTTTTCATGAGCTGTATTCTTAAAATGATTGCAGTAATTGTAACACAGCTTGTTAGAACAAAGACCTACGGTCCTGAATTACATTTTCTCCATAATTTTATTCAAATTACCAGGTCTGGAGAGAGAAAAATGTTTTAAAGTCAGCACCTGGTAAAAGGAAGTGCAATTGTAGAAATGAGGTCCATCACAGGCAAATTGGTCCAGGAATGTTCCAGCAGATTACAGAACAGGTAATTTTATGTATAAACGTGCATGCCTGCTCATTATCAATGTTATACATCCCATGTTCAAATTGATCTATATGAATGCACTGTCTATAGGCCTGTTTGTTCTTTGTTTTGTATTTATGCCTTTTAGATTTGACAGTGTTAGACGTGTTTTTTTTTATTTAATTTACATTTTTGACATGTGTTTTCCATTTTTAGGTATGTGAGCAGTGTCCCAATGTGAAGTACGAACGTGAAGGAAATTTCATCACTGTTGACATTGAAAAGGGAATGCAGGACGGACATGTAAGTTTTGATAATTACTCACTGGTTTTTCCCATGAAATCTGCATTATAAATTCAAAATCTGTTGATTGCCACTGCTTGCATTTCTTGAGATATGTAGCTTGTTCCCTTGTCCCTAGATAACAGGTCATTCTTGCCAATATAGAAAATGTCTTAGTTGTTGAAAGTGTCATACTGACTATTTTCAACCAATGTTTCTTTCAATCTCTCAATGGCCTTGTTCTTTTAACAACTTATGCACCTGTTGCTCGTCTTTAATATTCCATGGCTTCTTTAGGAAATTTTATTTTTTGAGGATGGAGAACCTATCATTGATGGAGATGCTGGAGATCTGAAGGTCCGTTATTTTTTGTTTTCCTTTCCACATTTATCAGTGTTACTGTTATTTTTCTCCTTTCTAGTCATCTGAATTTTTACCATTCATGCAGTTTAGAATCAGAACCGCACCTCACGAGACCTTTAGAAGAGAAGGGAATGACTTGCACGTTACCATGACAATTACCCTGGTAACTTCTGATCCTCTTGTAATGCCAATTCAGTTTCCTCCTTACATCCTTGCATTTTAATTTTTTCTACAAGTTATCGTGCATGGTATAAAGGTGTGTTATGGATTTTGGTATCAACAATTTTTTTAAAATTGCGAAAATTCCAGTAAGATATTTATGTTATTTTACGTGTGTTTCTTTGCATGTTTGTGTAACGCAAGAATATCATAAGATAGCTGGACAAGCATGTTCTGCACGATGTATGTTTCTTATCTTCCTGCTATTTTGTGTTCTCCTCAGCTCCAATCCCTGGTCGGCTTTGAGAAATCCATTAAGCATCTGGATGAGCACCTGGTGAACATTGATACAAAGGTAGGTAAATCCGTGATGGAACCTGGTAGTAAATACATTAGGGTTTCGATGATTTGACCGCCCTCAAATTCCTCTAACACGAGATTCTTCAGGGGATTACCAAACCCAAGGAAGTGAGGAGGTTCAAAGGGGAGGGGATGCCAACATACATGACCACAAAGAAAGGGGACCTCTACGTCACATTTGAGGTCCTGTTCCCCGCAACACTAACCGACGATCAGAAGTCAAAGATCAGGGAAGCTCTTTCTTGAGTACCAGCTTCTCCAAGTGGGTGGTGCTAATTGATCATCCCCATTACCATCGTGGCGGACCGCAATGGAGTTCCATCTGGTGAGTTCTATTATCTTCCTCTCTCCTCCGCCGTAGGGTGAGTTCCATTATCTTCCAACCCTGGTCACTGTTCTTTTATAGGAAAGTCTTTTTATGGTGAAGAGAAATTCTGGACGGGTTCTGATTCCCCGTGATGATTTTATTTTTATTTATTTTTACATGATGAGCAGCCGTGGCTCATCTAGTAACCCGTCTACAATTTTGGCTATTGAGGGTGTATCCCTTATACATCGGTTAGTTTGCTACTGGCCTATTGGAATTTACGTATTTCGACTTGGTAGTATCTTTTGTTTTATAGGAACATGGAAGATGATCTGGGCGTCTGCCCGATCGATGAACTGTAAAGGAGGTTTTTTTCTTCTTCTCATTTTAACCTTTTTTATTATCCTTTTTATCAATTGAAGATCATATGGTGTTTACTTTGCATGTGCGCAATGATTTCACTCAAGTTCAGGATCCTGTAGTCTTGATTCTCCTTGAAAATGGTACCCATGAAAGTGGTTCAAGAATACCATTCACTCCTGAATTTGTGGTAGATCTTTAGATCGGAAATATAGTCCTGGTACCAAATATATCTATAGTTTGAGCTGTCCATGAATTTATCATAGGGGTTTATTTACGTACGTTGGAAATTTAAAAAATAGAAATCTAGTAAATAGAAAAAAAAAGAAAATTAAGATATATATAGAATTTTTTTTTAAATTATTTGTGTATGTTATAAAAATTATAGAAAATTAATTTTAAATTTTTTTATAATTTTTTTATATTTTTACATTTCAAATATAATTTCATATTTTTTGTGTAATCATGAATTTAGCTATAGTTTAAGAAAGTTATGTAAGACGTACAAGGTCAATGAAGTTATTGTAATAAAATTTTTGTTAATTACAAGAATTTTAATTTAATAAGTGGAAAATGATAACAAAAAATCATACTTATAATAATGAAAAAATTTAAATTTTTTTCACATTTTGTTGAGATATACAAATAACCAAAAAATTAATTATATTTTTTTAAAAGATTTATAGGAGATACAAATCCTTACTAAATTGACTTGGGAGGAAGCAGGGAAACTAGGACTGCAAATTCTCAAAGGAAAATCTAGACATGCATGGTTTGTCTGTGGGCTTTAAGGTTTTTTCAAATAGCTAGAATGTGAAAAATTGCATTTCTTTAATATATATTGCAAGGGATACATGGAATGATAAGCAAAAGTGAGCATTTAATCGGACATGTACAGCAAAGTACCATATTAACTGATGAGTGATAGAGAAACAAATTGCAAGAAAAAAGGATGATGCCCTTTAAAAATATGAAAATGACCATTGTTGTTCTGTATGATGAATGTTGAATGTGGAAAGAAGTCACACAATGGATGACGCATGCGCATTTGTTTTATTGACGCTATGAATCGCATCTAATATCTTTTGTTTCCGTAATGGCTTCGTTAGATGAAAATCCATCCCTGCTTGGATCGACTTGTGCATATGCTCATCTGAGTCATAAGCACTGGCCGCTATAATTGGTATGTGGAGACCTTTACGTTTCTCCTCCACGCGAATCTGCCTTGTCGCCTCGTAACCGTTCATTATTGGCATCTAAGTGGCAAAAAATGAAGTAAAAGGTTACTTAGAAAAGCAAACCAGGACCATATACTTCAATCATGCATCTATTAATGTAATTATAGGTTGAAGTAAAGAGAGTCATGCCCTTTATCAATATGGTAAAGATGTCATGTTATATCGTTAATTGATATGACATGATTTGATAAGATGTGTTTGTTAATATACATTGTATATAATTTGATGATTTAGTTTGTTAATAAGTGATGTATGATTGCAAGTTTAAATATCACATTTAAATATTTTTTAATATTTATAAATTATATTAATGTTATATTAATTTTTAATAAAATAAAAATAATTAAAAATTAAATTATGTCGAACCTAATTTGGCACGACGACTCGACACAAGCTTAAATAGATTGTAATTGAACCATTGATCGAAAGATTAAATATAACTCAATCGAGTACTATTTATGTTGAATCTACAAAAAATTCAAATTATGTCAACCTAACATGGTCCATTGACATCTTTAAGATGAAGCATAAAATCAAATAGGTTCTCATCCAAAAGCATCAAACTACCGTTCATTTGATGAATAAAATGAAATCACCAAATGAACAATGGTTATTCATGTTTTAGAAATTTAAAGGGTATGGTTATTCAAATTTTATGCATAACCATACCGTGAACTATCACATGGTGTTAACAAGTTTGCAGAGTATTGATCACACATGTATGCAAATAAACAAGGAGACGTATCTTCTATAGCATGCTTGTGAAATTTAACCTCTTGATTGATTTGTTTTTAAAAATGGCATATCATTGAGGAAAGTGGTGTTTACAAACGCCTTCTTATCGGCAAAAATTTTAAGGCTGTAAGTTACTAACATTGGTTTGCAGACCAGTTACATTTCAGCGAGAATTTAAGGATTATGAAAGCCAATGATAAATGATTCTAGGGTTATCCGAAGAAATGATGATGAAAAAAGCTACAACCAAAGAAAAAATAAGATCACCTCGCAGTCCATGAGAATAAGATCATATGTGAAGAGGGGGCTTTTGAATGCATCATTCTCCTCGTAACCACCGGCGAAATTTTCCAAAGCATCATGTACAAGGCTCACAGCTCTCAGGCCATTCTCAGCAACCGTAACACCTGCACCAAGTTGAGAAAGGATTGCAGAGGCTATACGACGCAGTGGCAATGTATCATCAACAACCAAGACATTTATGCCACTCAAGGGTTTGTCATCAGCTGATCTAGTTTCAGGTCCATGGGCACCTGACACGGATGGTGTTAAACCAAAGGAAACTTGCTTTGAGCCTTTAGATGAACCTGTCTGAGAGGACACTTCAATCCCTTCTGTTACTATCTGAATCGTTGACTCAGTTTGCCTACTTTCATTTGGCCCTCCAAATTCTTGTAAAATTTCTAGTACCGTGCGCAGGCGAGAACCATGTAATGGTTTTCGTAGTGTGTGATCACATAGTGTTCGCCCATCATCAAGCATTTTCAATTCAGCCGTAGGATTGTTTGAATCTGCCAGGCAAATGATTTTGTATTGATGTCTATTCACATCTTTCACGAAGCTTTTCAAGGTCAAGATCATCTCTGACAGAGGATTGAAGAACAAATCAAGAATGAGAAGAACATGAGTCGTTGATCTCTTAGAGCCCATCCTCTTTAGAAATGAACCATGATCAAGACCTCCTTTTACAGATGAGGAACTATCTTCTTTTTCTCCTTTTTCGGTATAATAAGAAGGTGAACTACCATTTGAATGCACCCTATGTGATCCAGAAGAATGGGGGTAACTCGAAACTAAACTACGTTGTAACTTCTCAAGCATGGGACCAAACTGTTCCATGGAGTAGGCATCCCATACTCTTACACCAAAATTCATCAACCAACCTTTTACTATCCTCCTGGTTTCTTCTCCTTGAACAAAGACCAAAGCATGAATGTACATGCCTTCTTTCTTGAGATCTTTGTGGAATCCCAAGAATTTATCATCTAACCTGGTCATTGGGAGTAATCCTGGTTGTTGAAGACCTGTTGAAGAAGGTATTTCTAATGCCTATGGTTCATTTGATACTTGATTTATGGTTGAAATGATTTCTCTTTCTGATTCTCCTGTTGTCTCCACTGACTTGAGGAAAATGTTGAACCTGAAGCATGTTCCCTTCTCACTGATCATTTTATCCAGAATTGCAATTTCTCCTCCCATTAGGCGTACCTAGCACATGGTCAGAGAGAAAAAAAGAAAAAGAGGACAAAAATTTAGAAGAAAAGATCAAGATAAAAAAAAATGGAACTTTCTGATTACGCAATTAAAACATTAGCTCATCTATATGCAACTCATAGCTTATTTCACTTACATAAGATTGGACAATGCCAAGACCCAATCCTGTGCCTTGTTCTCCTTGATGAGATGATTCTTTTACTTGAACATAATTCTCGAAAACAGAGGCTCTCTTTTCTTTCGGAATTCCTATTCCTGTATCATCAATCTCAAATATGAACTCGATGTTGTCTGTGTTGGAGAATGCTAGATCAGCAGATTTTAGGTCAAGATATGAACCATCATCATCACGCTTGCAAAACAAACATCCTAGAGAACCCCACATGTTACTTGGCTGGCAACCAGGCTTGGAAGGGAGTGTTGAGCCTTGTGGACTTGCTCTCTTGGCCCAAGCACGCACCACTACATGTCCATTTGGTGTGAACTTCACTGCATTGCCAAGTAGATTGTCTAATATTTGCTTAAGTCTTCTACAGTCACCTCTGACCTTTGTGGTTTTCAGAATAGAACCATCACAAGGATCCCAAATAACCTCCAATCCTTTCTTCAAAGCAAC
Organism: Amphibolis antarctica; assembly: GCA_024699675.1. NCBI lineage: Eukaryota > Viridiplantae > Streptophyta > Magnoliopsida > Alismatales > Cymodoceaceae > Amphibolis > Amphibolis antarctica. The sequence continues at coordinate 6,409 of JAMKPZ010007555.1, forward strand.
AACGTAGAAGATATCAACTGACTCTTCAATGACTTGTGCCATATCAAACTCAACCTCTTCCAGTTGCATCTTTCCAGCCTCTACTTTGCTTGTGTCCAGAACAGAGTTTAATATGCCTAGGAACATTTAAAAAAAGAAAAAGAAAAAAAGAAGCATAAGTGAGAATTCCAGATGAATCTAGTACTTACATTATGTACAGGACAATGTAATGTGAAGTACATGAACAATGGAATGGCAGATCGATGCTGATAGAATATGCCAAAGGTTAATATGGATGATCTGAAAATTTTAAACTAACCCAGGAGCTTTGAAGCACAAACAGACATCTGATCCAAGTTTTTATACACTTCTGATCTTTCGGAAACCCTGCCATGGGAAAGTTCTACCAGACCTGTGATGCTGGCAATAATATTCCGTATGTCATGGCTTGCACTTGCAAATGCTAAACTCTTGTTCATGCTCTTCCTTTCTGCTTGCTGTGTAGTTTGCTTTTGTTTTATAAGGGATGAATTTAAGAAAATCTCTTTCTTTTGATATAATCTTGTGAACTGCAGCATAACACAATTTGCAAAACCAACCACAATGAGCATCACCACCAACTCTGACAATGCTGCAATTCCCATCTTTCGAACATGTTGCAGTGCATCGTTTACAGGCAAAGCCACCACAGAAACCTATAAGATGAAAGTCAAACTTGAAAAATAAGGTTGTTGTCTAAAAGAATCAGTTAAAGAAGAATTTCAAAAGCAGAATGCGAAAGCAATTGTTGATGATAATAAATTAAAAGAGCTTGTGCAGTATCAGCTAAAGAAAACATCTGTCTAGCAGACAGATATTTAAAAGTATAGATAAATTAAAATGAGATAGGCATATATATATATATATATATACCATTTGAATCCCAACAACATAAATGGGAATACAATGGAGCTGATACTTCTTGGCATTCAAGACCATATTGGTCGTAACGAATGAGTGACTGGTTGATCCACATAAATCATCTGATGTAATCTGTTCGGCAATATCCACAGAAATAACATTATCTCTCTTCCTAGCTAGAACTTCCCCATCTTTCGTTGCTAAGTACATTGCTCTACCGTCAAGACCTCTGAAAACATGCTCAACAAAGGAATCTAAAGGAATTCCAAGGGAGACCACTCCTTTCCGCTCCTGTATAGGAGTATTAAAAACGAGTGAAAGCTCGTGGCCTTTTTGTGGTGGTTGGGCAATTAAGATAGTGTTACTGTCATGTTTCAAGGTCATCTCTATCCAAGCTGAATTGTAAGTGGACGATTGAGTTAAGTTGATCACATCACCGTAAGGTAGGCCTGTGTCCGAATGCACAGTCATCCCATACCAGACATGCCCAAGATGATCTGAAGAAGAGGACCATGATGTGTTGGAAAATACCACAAGGCTCTTGTTTCTATCCCTTTGGTAGGAGTAAAAGATACCATCTCCTCTTAGGTAAGAAGCTTGTGACAACAATGGAATGGTTGAGAGTGCCAAAAACAATGATGGAGCCACCTGCACATCAAAGAAAGGAAAAACTTCACATGTTAACTGTGTAAAAGAAACCAACACCAGCAAAGAACAAGCAAAAGAAACCTGATTCTCAATCTCAGAAAATGACAAGTGTTTTGCTTGAACATATGGACTTAAAGCTTTTGCAAGCTTGGAAGCGGATGTGTTCACTATATCCAATATCTGCACTCGATCAAGAATTGAACCAGCCTGCCTGTCAACAAAGGCTTCATCTAGGACCTTGGTGGTAGAGTCCAATGTATAACACCATTGCCACAAAACAACTCCCTCAAGAGCCACTAAGAGCTGCATGATTCAACATATTCCACGCATCATGTATCTTAGAATACAATGTTTGTGTTTTCCAACAAAAGTGAAGAAGATAGAAGCAAATACTACCATAAACAAGATTGTGAAACACAACGGACGGAGTCTTGTTGGGCAACAACTCATTGTTCTGAAAACAAAACAAAAAGGTACATATTAGTATTAAACATCCGAAGTTACTCCTGAAATATAAAAAGAACAAATTTGAAAATTTTTAATTTTTTTTTATATTTTCAGGTGTTTGTACATTTTAGAAAATTTGAAATTTTTTTAAAGTTTTTCATCATTACAAGCATAAATTTTTTTTACCATTTTTCACTTATTAGGTCGAGAAAATTATTGTAGTTGATGAAAATTTTATTACGATGTAATTTTCTTATATCTTGTGTCTTGCTCAACTTTCCTCAACCATTACTAAACTCGTGAATATAAAGAAAATATAAAATTATATTTGAAATATTAAAATATAAAATAGTTATAAATTTTTTAAAATTAAAATTTCAAAATTTCTATAATGTATGCAAACAATCCTCAAAATTTTTCTATTTCTTAATTTTCCTTTTCCTTTTTCTTTTTCTAAATTTTTTTTTTTTAGATTTTCGACATATACAAATAAACCCTTAACTTTATTCACATGTGCAACCTTGTATTTAATTAACTGAATAATTAACCAAATGATTTATCAATAATTTAACCAACTAATTAGATAATTTCATTCAACAAATAGTTTAACCAATTAATTAAATAATTACGTTTGAAATTTCAACTTTATTGTACGAATAAATAACCAATAAATAAATGATTACATTTCACAATTAACCAAATCATTTTAATTAACCCACTAAAATAAACTTATAAGTTCAAAATCAACAATTTAATTACTGTACCAGTCATTTAATTTTAATTCACGAATTTTATACACACATGATAAAATACTTCACAATGTTGTATGGGTGAAATGATAATTTCACCTGTAGAGCTGCTGTTCGTTGCAAATCGGTGTTTTTATAGAATGAATAGTGTCAAATATGAAAAGAACAAATGCGTTAACTATTGAAATATCGTGAATGATAAATAACCTTGAGTGATGCAACCTTGGACACTAAACAAAGAAGAAAAAGAAGCCAAAAAGAGACCACTTCAAAGAAGAAGCCCCCTACCTTCAACTTGCAGCCGTCCTTGACAGAAGAAGTGTCCGCGACCACTTCACATTCTCCTTGCTTTCACCGAGAAGGAAGATGATCGCCAAGACGTCATTTCGTTGCTGTCACCGAGAAGAGAAGCCACCATCCTTCTCCAAAGCTTCAACTTCCAAGATGTCGACCTTGTGCCTCCTTGCAAAACTAGAATGGGGGAGAAAGAGGAAACAAATCATTCATGCAAGATTCTCTAGATGTTGTTCACAATATGGCAAGATTTCAAACAAAACGAAACCTTCCATCCATGCAAATACGTATACTATTCCCACGTCCTTTAATTTCAACATATTGGAAATAAATCTTCACACGTACATGTATTAATATGGAAAGTAATTCAAATGAGAGCACATATTTCACACATTCATGCACTTCCTTACAATTTATTTGTTTGTATGTTCCACCAATTTGTGCTTTATTGACCTCTTTTTTCAATTTTTTCCCCTTTACTAATTTGGAAAAGGAATGGAAAATGATGATTTCCTCAACTAGAATAGGAATGAAGCTTATCAAGAGAGTGATAAGACATCAAACATCAAATCCAATACTAATCTTGCTTATTATATAGGAAATGAATGCGTAAGTTTCCGGGCTGTTCCCAGCCGGAGGGGGTGGCGATGCGTCCAGCGGTGACTGATTTGGAAAACGGGAGTCGGTCGACGAAGGAGACACTTGGATTGGCTTCGATCATCCGTAGGGAGGAACAAAAACGAACACAACCGATTGAGAAACTAGAATTCCTGTAAGCAGAAGAAGAAAAACATCTGAGAAAATCTAAAAACACACCTGAGAACACGAGGAACAAGAAGATCGCCCTCCCAGAAGAGGAAGAAGATCTGCAACTTCACGAAGAGACTCTGTTCGCCTGCAGAGGCGAAGTCTCGGTACGGGAGGCAATGCTTAGGGTTTTAAAGTGTCATGGTTGGCGCCAAAAGTACAGTTAATTTAATTTTATTATTTTTTAATCATAAATTTGAATTTATCGAAGTTTTGTCTGACAAAAGTCACAAAACTAATAGGTTAAGTAAATCGGTTAGGTAAACCTGAAATTCACGTTTTTTTTAGTTTGATATAATTCTTAGAAAATCTTTTTATTTTCTTCTTTCAAGTGAAAATCTTTACTTCTATTATATCATTTGTTAAAATATATATTCTGTATAATAAAAATTTATATAAATCATATTTTCAAACAAAAATTAAAATTAAAATTTACAAATATAGTAAATTCTTAAATTTTCAAAAATAGTAAATTCTTAAATTTTCAAAAAAAAAAGATAATTTTTTTTGAAGAATTTAGGATGCATTTGTTTGTAACTTTTGAGAGTTGAAGTTGAAATTAAAATTGTATTTGTTTGTAAATACAAATAATATAACTTCAGTTTTCTAAATTTACCTTTAATTTCGTTACATATTTACATTTAACTTAATTCACATGTGTAACCTTGAATTTAATTAACTAAATAATTAACCAAATAATTTATCAATAATTTAATCAACTAATTAGATAATTACATTTAACAAATAATTTAAAAAATAATTTAACCAATTAATTAAATAATTTCGTTTGACATTTCAACTCTGTTGTATGAATAAAAATAACCAATAAATAGATAATTACATTTCACAATTAAATAATTTTAATTAACCCACTAAAATAGACTTGTAAGTTCAAAATCAACAATTTAACTACTGTACCAGTCATTTAATTTTAATTCACGAATATACACACATGATAAAAATCTTTAATTTCACCCGTAAATGTTTTCATAGAATGAACAGTGTCAATCGTTGCAAATAGGTATTGTAAGCTGCTTCAATGTTTTTTATAAGCTGTTTCAATGTTTTTTATAAGCTGTTTCAATGTTTTTTATAAGCTGTTTCAATGTTTTTTACAGTAGTAACATCTACGGTAAATACTGCTAGAGATATACAAATAAATAAAGTAAAGGTGTATTTGTTGTAAAAGTAGAATTAGATTCGTAAGATTTATATTTTTCAAGAAGTTATACAATTTACAATATAAGTATTTTTGTATAATTTTTAACATAAAATATTAAAATCATTTGTTAAATATTATTATAAATTATTGTAGTGTATAATAAAAAATTAAAGTACACGATAGATAAACTCTATAACATCGTTTGTTTATTACTTTTAAAAAACTACAATAAAAAATGTTGTAAATCCTATCATTCACCTTTTTCTCTCACTAGAAAGCAGGAGTGATCATATAGATATCATTATCAAATGACTGCAAATGAGTGAGATTTTTTCTTATATCAAGCAAAATTGGTCTTTGATTCAAAGGTCTAAAATTCTATTATTATTTTGCCAAATATTGACTATTGATTTTTAACTAAGGAGTCCTTTATTTAAAAATTTAACATGTACTGACAATAATTACTATACACTGCTACAGTACACAATACATTTATTAAATAATTTTAACATTTTACAAAAAAAATTACCATCATCATAAATTGTGCATCTCAAAAAATGAGCACCTTATCTTTACCTAATCTCATATCTAAAACCCTAAAAATAGTAATGAATA